>QLOD02000013.1:20205226-20226286 GCA_003260245.2 Sideroxylon spinosum | reverse complement strand
CATTAAGTCTTTATTTATTTATTTTTTTCATATTTGTAGGTGATCACAACTCCACTCTTTATATATATATATATATATATATATAAAGTTGTGAGATGTGATATTAATCAATGTAAATTAAGCTCATGAATTTCTTAAATAGAATCATTTAACTATTGATTCACTAAATTAGTAGAATTCATATATTTAAAAATACTGAAAAAATAACTGAATATAAATTAGGCTTGAAAAAATCCATAAAATGTATTCAATATTAATTAAAATTAAAAAAAAGCTAACTTATTTAACAAATATAACTTTTTCTCACAATAATAACTCTTATTATATTTTAAATTTAAAAACACAAAAAATGTATAAATATTAGTTAGGCTTAGGAGTTTTTTTCTTTTCAAATTCAATTTCAATTTAAATTAATTACTTTTCATTTTTTTTTTTTTATGTGGGTTTCTTTAAGAAAGCTTTGAACTAATACGCACTTTTTCTTTTATATTTTCACTTTTATATTTTTTGATTCTACTTCCTTTTGTCTTATATTGATACATGACCACAATTACCTCTCAAAAACAAATACATAACTAAAAATTTTACAATTCTAATTTAATTTAATTTATTTTTTTGTCTACGTAATCATTAAAATTGTGACATTTGATCTTAACACAACTTAAACGAAAATGGACTCACTTACCTATTAATTCATTATAATTGCAAAATTTATATATTTCAGACACATTACAAATTAAATTTAAAAATATAACGAAAAATGGCTAAATCTATATATTCTCTCTCACAATAAAAATTCTTAGTATATTTTAAAATTTTAAAATATAAAAAATACTGAAATATTAATTAAGCTTAGAGTAATTTTTCTTTTTAAAATTACAATTTTAAAGTTAATAATACTCGGTATTTGCATTAGTTTTATAATGCAATGTATGATTAATAAAAATAATATTTTTAATTTAAATTTTTTTTGATAAAACTAGTTTAAAAATTATTTTAATATAGTTAACAATAAATGTATTTTTAACTCAAGTTATCTTTGGAAAATAAGTTCATAATTAGAAAAATAAAAGTATATCTTATAATTAACAATCTTTTTCAAATAAAAAAGAAATTAGACTGATTAGGTAAGGTTGAGAGTTAATACATATTTTAGAGTCAAACTTCATTTTTTGAATTGAGTTGGATCGAGATTTGATAAAATATAAATGTCAGTGCTTATATAAAAGCTCGATTTTGATAAACTTTATTGGCTTATTAAAATTGATACAAATAAAAAATATAAATATATAAAAATAACTTGATAACTTTTTTATGTTATACATTTCTATTACAATATTGCATAATATATTTAATAGTTATTCTTTGTCAATAAAAATATTATATACTTTTGTGTAGCGTATGGGTCAACACTAGTTAATACTAAAATTGTGTTTTTCTTATCCACTTTTCCTCTATTCCAATTTGATGTGACACTCTTCTTCTTCGTTTCTTCTTCTCCTCTCATTCACAAAACACATTTTGTTTTTTAACTAATCAATCAATAATAATAACATTAATTTGTTCAGCATATAAAACCACTAAAGTTGTGATATATGATTATAATCAATGTGAAATAAATTTATAAATTTATTACATGGATCCACTTACTGATTCACTACTGTGTGATCCACTTACTGATTCACTACTGTGTAATATTTAAAGATTTAAAAATAAAAAATTATAAATATTAATTAGGATTAGAAAAGAGTTTAGAAATTAACTTCTCACAATAACAATTTTTGTTATATTTTAAATTTAAAATCATTAAAAAAATGCGTAAATATTATTCAGGCTTAGGAGTAAATTGTTACACATTTCAAACATATTAAGAGCTAGGAATTTTAGATAGCTTAAAATATGAAAACATAATTTGGTCTGTAAAGAGCTCAAATGTAAATTTGTAAAATAAACCTACATGAAAAATTATGAAAATAACATGTGAAATTAAAAATACTAATTAAAAAGACTAAATTATCCATAGTTTTTTTAATATTAAAAAAACAAGAAAAGTGAGAAAGTGTTTTTTCCATCTGAAATAAATGAAGAGATAGCCAAACTGAAGAGATAAAAAAGTTATCCTAACCATTAAATAAATTCAATGGTTTAAAATATTCCAAATTCAAATTTTTGAGTTTTCTTACTATATAGATGACCCAAAATGTATGAAAGTATATGTATAAAAAATTTCAAGCATTATGTACATTAAATTAATAATTTAAAAATAATAATTTTTAAAAAATTTCAAAAACAATAATAAAAAATATACAGAATATATATATATATATGAGGAGTCATAAAGTTTGTTTCAATATGAATTAATTAAAAAGACAACCAAAATGGAAAAAAAAATAATAATCATGACCATTGAACAAATTCAATGATTGAAATTATCGTAAATTGAATTCTTGAGCTTGCTGATTATATTGATGACACAAGAGAGTTCAGTATTTAAAATTTCAAGTTTTATGCACATTAAAAATATTAATTTAAAATATTAAAGATACTAATGCAAAAACTTTCATAAAAAAGTATTAAGAAAAATATGAGAAGATTGAGAAAATATATTTCCATGTAAACTGACAACCAAATTGGAGAAAAGAAAAACTAGTCTTACCCATTGAACAAATCCGATGATTGAAAATATCACAAATTCAAATCCTTGAGCTTCTTAATTATATATATTTAATTTTGAAAACACAAAAAAAAAAAAAAAAAAGAAAAAACCTTGATATAATATTAAGCTTGAAAAATCATTTTAAAATGATTGAATATTAATTAAATTAAAGAATAAATCTAGCTTCTTTCACCATTACAACTCCTAATATAATTTAAATTTAAAAATACAAAGAAAAATATCTAAATATTAATTAAGTTTAGGAGTAATTTTTAAAATAATTTTAATTTTAAAACTAAATTAATCATGTTTGAAAAATTAATTAATAATACTCGAGTTGTAAAATATACGGTTAATAGAAATAATATTTTTAGTTTGAATTACTTTTATAAAACTAGTAGAAAAATTATATTGATACAATTAAAGGTAATAGTTTTTTTTAAGAGAAGTTAATTTTGGAAAATGAGAGAATTAAAAGAATAAAAGTATATATTAAAATTGACAAACATTTTGAAATAAGAAAAATATTTGATCGGGGAGTTGGCGGATAACATTTCATTTCCTATTTTATAGGTTCAGTGTGAAATCTAACACGCAACAAGTTTCCCGGTAAAGCTGAGCAGAACATTCTGAGTTGTTTTGTCTAAATACTTTTTTTTTTTTTTATGGACACCTTCTATTAGATATATTTGAGATTTAATTCTATATTTTAGAGTTAAGTTTGATTTTTAAGATTTAATCAGATCGAAATTTGATAAAATATAAACTTTTAGTACAAAAATTTGATTTTGATTATTTCTATCAAAAAGTATAAATATAAAACAATAACTCAATAACTGGTGTATAAAATTATGTAACTTCTATTAAAATATATTTAAAAATTACTTTTTGTTCAATAAAAAAATTATATAATTCCGTACATGGAATGGGCCACACTAAAAAGTGTGAGAGAGAGAGAGTTCATGAGATTGGATTCTTGTACTTTTTTTTTTAATGTTTTATTTTTTTGAGCAGCATGTATTCAAGCTAACGTTAATTTGATAAGAACTAAAATCCAAACGAATTTTTAATTAAAATCGAAGGAAATACGAGGGACTTAGCTTCAATGCTTCACTTTACGCTTACAACTCACCAAGTTTCATAAATATGCACGGGAAAAATTAATTTTTAACTTATTTAATATTATAAAATTAATTTTATACACTTAATATTAATAAAAAATATTGATGTTATAATATAATGTAACTTTTTCATATAAACATATATTATAATTATTTTTTTAATTTTTTGTAAGTTATTTTTATATTAGTACTTTAAATTATTATACTTCACATTAATACCTTAAATCATATCATATATAAATTAGTAACCCTACACATATATAAATTATGTTTTTTTTTTCTATCAATAATCTAACAAACATGAAAGAGAGAAATATTTAAGCCTCATTTGGTTTGTTTTTGTATTTTTTTTTTATATTTTTGTGTTCTATTTTTTATTTTGAGTTCATTTTCCATTTTACACTTTTGAAAACAAAGAAAACAGATCAAATACATTTGGTTACCTATGTTTTCAAAATTTGTTTTAGAAAACAGAAAATAAATTTATACATGAAATGAAAAATGACAAAAATTCATTTTAAGTGTTTTCAATCCAAAATAAGAAAAATCTCAAAATAAAGAAAATAAAACATTTTTTGTTTCCTTATTTTGGGACTTTTAATACATAAAATGAAAACAGAAAATAGAAAACAAAAAAACAAATCAAATGCCACCTTAATTTCTCATTTTCTTTCACTTTCATTTTCATGTCTATTTGTATAATATTAAACAATAATAGAAGAAACTTATACTGTCAATTGTTTTTTCATGTAATTTTTTATATTAATAGTAATTGTATAAAAATAATTTTATAACATTGAATTGGTCAAAAATGACTTTTTCGATGAAAAATTTGAAAAAAACCTTGACTGAATATACTTCAAGAGTCTATATACACATTTATGAAACTTATGAGATTTAAGTGTACAAAACTAAAACCACAAGGGTATAAGTAAAATAAACCCAAAATTCAATTATAATTAACAAATGAAATTCGTGGTTAATTTGCTCATCTGATTTTTCTTTGGAGAGAATCTCAAACTGAAACTAGAAATTTGCAGAAGCAAGAGAGAGAGAAAAGAACCAAAAAAGCCAAAGAATTCTTCTCTCTGTGTCATCGTCAATCAAAAGGAGAAAAAACTAAACTCCGTTTTGAAAAACGCTGGTATATAGAGAGACCCTAACAAAAACTCTGGTATACAGAGAGAGCCTTACAAAATAACGGCCCAACCAAATTTCCTATTAACTGTTGGGCTTGTGGACTGGATAAACACAGTCCAACAAAATTTCACCCCCCCCCCAATTCAGAAGCAAGAATAATGCTTCAATGAATGCTTCCTACTTACACTGGGAACTAGAGTTAGTTGCCGAAAGTAGGCTACTTACAAGCCGACGAAGCCTTCGAGCCCCAGCACCCGGTTTAATCCGATTAGGATTCCCAACCCTCGAACACCTGGGCTTCCCTGCACACCAACCGCCCGGTGTAAAGCTCCCATTTCTCCGACCGAGTAATTCCCGGTCAATCTTATCCAGGACGGGGTCATTCTGCTTGAACTTACGAGCAAAGGCAACACCACTAGCAATCATCCTGCCCGTGTCGTTGATGGAGAGGGTGTGCGGATGCTGTTGTGGAGGGTCATCCCAAGAGATGAAGTGCATGTCATGGTTGATGGCTGTGCGAGCAAACTCCGGCACATTACATATGACTGTCTGGAAGTAGCCTTCTGGGGAGGAGAGAAAATTTGTGTAGTACATGAGGAGGACTCTTGGAAGGTTATCCCACCCCCATATGATATATTCCACAAATGAGCGCGAGAGAACCATCCATGCTGAGCCTGAGAAATAGAGTTAGATTTTAATATGGGGAAATAAAAGCCGGTGACGTGAATGTAATAGAGCAATTGTCACTTTTTCCAGGTATAGGCATCAGCATGTTCTAGTGCTGCATTAGATGTCGTTGTCATGGCATGTATATTTCTCTGTTTCAACATTTGCCCCCCAAGTCCATGGTCTTCCTTCATGCTTGGGTGGCGGAAAATTGAATTTTCTTATAAGAGTAAGTCAACCGTGATAGTGACATAAACCTAACATCATCAACATTCACCGCTTTGTTTAAAACAAGGCTAGACACATAAATACCTAGAGACAAATTGCAACTAGGGGTGAAAATGAACGGATCTTTAACTTATTTGAGCTCAGTTATGCCAGGTTCGAGTTTTTATATAGACTCGAGCTTGGCTTGATAAAAAAAGAATTTAAACTTGAGTTCGGCTCACAAATAACTCGATTAAAGCAAAACGAAATAATTTTAATCTAAAATATAATAAATAAAATATTATAACAACAACCAACAAAAATATTATTAAAAATATATAAAAATATTATTAAATATATATACTATTTTATCAAATCTGCTCGAACCAGGCTTTTCTAGGTTTGTCCTTGAGCTCGAGCTCGAATAAAAAATGAGCTCGAAATGAGCTACAAATCAAGCTCTATTCGAACTCATTTTAACTATGAACCGAGCTCAAGCCAAGCTCGAAGAGCTCACGAATAGGTCGATTTGTTTCCATCCCTAATTACAACCATATATTGAAAATCAACATGGTTAACCGGAAGCTAACTAAAATCAACAGGTTCAACCAGCTGCTAACGAAAAAAGAAAAAAAATCCTTCTTGGTAGAAACTTCAAAACGCTGTAGTTAAACTCCATTTGATTCCAAATCAAGTTCACTCTTGATGTTCTTGAAAGTGTCAGCCTGGGATCTGATTTGTCCGAAAAGGCCCAAATGGGTTGTCAAAATTTCAGGACTGCAAAGAAGAAACTTGCAATATTCACATTCATAAGTTTTAGATCAGAAATAAACTGACAAGATCAATTTAAACTAATCTCACAAAGATGATTGTAATGCAGAGTTTCATAGTTTCAATCTATTCTGATATTTTGGTTTCATAGATTAAATCAATAGAATCCTAGGTCGCAAACAGTGATTCAATTGACGATGAAAAGAGTGAATTCTTGGTTCTGTTCTCCACACCAAATAACCAAAATTAAATGCCTACGGTTATTAAACTAACAGAAACTTAAATAGTTGAAAATAAGAAAACTAACCAGTAAACAATTTAAAGGCTGTTGGCAAAGCTCTATCTGGATGGACCCAGAATATATCTTGCTTTGTTGACTGGTACAGACCAGGATCTACAATCAAAGGCATTCCTCGCCCAGTCCTGCAAACAGAACAAAATGTATCAACACTCAACGTTGGTAGTATTGTAAAATATAGTTACTTCAAGAGAAGGGCTAAATGGAGGGAGAAAGCTTACGCCTTCCAACCCAGATCGCTTGTGTATTCAACAAAATTCAGGTCTCGCTTCAAACCAGAAAAAGTGTAAAGAAGATCTGAACAGAACAGCATAAATAAATCAAACAGCTTTTATGAAACATAGAGCACCATGAAGTAAAGATGTTCACAATAGTAAATGAACAGTAGGATTTGAGAGACAAACCATCTTGTGTCACAAGGGGGTAATCTGAAGCACTGAGGTTAATAAACCAATCCCAGTCCTTACTTCTCTTCAGAAGAATGGCGCAAGCATGAAGTGTATTGGCAACCATGGTTGGTCCTCTATAAGTAACCATATTAGCTTTGGTGATCATGTAAACATTCCCAATCTTAGAGAAAATTGGATCTTTTTTCATGCGAGAGGCAAGCTCGAACCTCTCCTGTTCCGGAGATTCGAGGTCCAGATGGATGACATATTGATTCAATGGGTGATACAATACGCGAAGAGTTCTCCAAAGCTTTTCCAGATCACCTCTGGAGCCTGAAATCAGATAAGCAAAACGAGGAAGAGGTGGCTTGGCGGGAGGGGGAGGAGGGGGAGGAGGTGGAGTCTCCGCAATCTTTTCATCAGAAGCAAGTAGACTTGAATTTTTCAGCGAACCATGAGATGGGAAAATTGAGATGATTGAATTAACAAGGCCCATGTTAAACGAGAATGCATAAATCAAAATGCAAACAAGGGAGCTCATAACAACAGGGAAAACCCATTTCTTCTCCATGTTCATAGACCCCATCAGAAAACCTTTTCATGGACTCACACAAATAACTCTCTTCACCCCCAGTTCTCCTCAATCCTCAGTTCAACAATTTGCTTTTTCCAACGTAGAAAATGGTATTGGTAATGGAAAATGTTCAAGCACCCAGCAATCACCTCTTCAAATAAACTCTGGATTATTACTCTCAATATGGCTGTTAAATAAAATACCAAAGAATCAAAATACATTCACCGTGGGAAGAGATCAAAGGCTAACTCAAGTATTCAACCGAATACACAACATAAAAAGTCCAAACAAACATATACAAATACTATATACATATATATATATAGAGAGAGAGAGAGGTGAATGAATAAAAAAGAATGGCCAGGATGTTTCATCCAAAAAGAAATAAAATAAAATAAAGAACAGAGAACAAATGGGGTTAAACAAACCAAACAATTAGGTAAATTTTCATACCGCAGTAGCATATAGTTATGTATGAGCCAATCTCATTTAATGAAAAGACACAGTTCTAAGCGAATAAAAGCCAAATCGTTGACTAATCAAACAAGAAAAATTCACAGATCACCAGAACGAAAACCCTATTTCAAAACTTTGATCCCATGTCATATGATTCATATCCTCAATAGCTACAAGCTATAACAACAGAACAGATTATTATGTTTTAACGACCAAAAACAACAAAACCATACGTAAAAAATAAAAAATAAAAATAAAAACCCTGATAAAAAAATCGACGCATTAAAACATTAATGAGATAGAAATTGCATGAGGAACCATCGACTCAAAAAAAAAAAAAAAAAAAAAACAAAAATTCAGATTGGAAGCTCAAAGAACAAGGCAAAATCAGACAACCCAATGGAATTGAACAATAAAAACCCAAAAAAACGATCCAATTTTCATTTTTCCAAACATACATGCAGATTAACAGAGACAAAAAAACAGAGAAAAAAACAGAGAGTTTTGATTCAAGGAGAAGGAGGAGGAGGAGGAGGAGGAGGAGGAGAATGAACCTGGGTCCTGATGCAGAGAGCCAAGCCCTGTTCGTCCCCTCGCTCCGTACAGAAAGGGAGAATAAAAAGATTGAGATCAAAGATAGAGAGGGAGAGAGAATTCGGGAAGGAGACACTCTCAGGAGAGAGAGAGAGAGAGAGAGAGAGATGGTTTTCGTTGTTTTGTTAGTTTGGGACTCTCTCTCGCTCTTTCTCGATAAAATGCTCGATACTTCCCTTCCCATTCCCCCCCGACTTCGAGACTTTTTTGTTAGCGTTCCACGGCAAACAAACATACATGCACATACTGTTTGCTTTGACCGACACGTTTGCATATCTCAACCATTTGTAACATACATTTGTGCACTTACAATTAAGGTTACATTAGTCTATTTACACGTGATTTTATCTAAAATTATCACCACGTTTGGAGACATGATTTTTAATCCAAAAAAAAGCTATCAGACTTTTGATTTTTGAATATTTAACAAGTTATCAATTTTTATTATTGTTTTACTCAATTATAATAATTTTTCAATTCAAAAATTATCAATATTTTTTTTAATTATCAAAAATTACTAAAAATTATAAAAAGTTACCAAAAGTTATACTAAACACCCAAAAATTACTAAAAATTATTACTTACTTTACCAAACACACCAAAAATTACAAGTATTAACTTTAGTAAAAGAGATACTAAAAATTACTAAAACTTATGTTTCCAAACGGCTCCTATGTTAATTTTAAATTAATACATACATGTATCTGTATATATGTATATATATATTTGGGGTATGAATGAAAAATGTCAAGTCGTTATCAATGTTACATATATATATATATATATATATTATACATTTTGGCATGAATAGAAATGATATTTCTTACCATTATAAATGGAAAATAATAATATTCATCATCAATGCTGTGTGTGTGTGTGTATATATTGGTATGAATGGGAAATGCTAATCTTTATAATCAATGTTGCAGACTCCTAGTTTGTACATGGATCTAAAAGGGTTATTTTAACTCCATTTCTTATGAATATGGATCTAAAAGGGCTATTTTAACTCAATTTCCTTTGGATTTGTATAATGGGGTTATCATAGTGGTACAATCAAATTAAGGCAACCAAAAAGAGAAAAACCCAAAAATGCACGTTTTGAGACAATTGCAGAGTATAGACATATCCAATTAGTAATAAGAGTTTGCTTTTTACATGATCTAAATTCTAATGGCAAAAATAAATATGCCTAATATAAGCATGCTACTCCAAACATAGTAACGATTTTGATTTAAAATAATTTTTTTAAGAAGATAATTGTGTTATTATGTACCATAAAAATTTGATTCTTGTAAAGTTAAATTAATTTTAATGGTAAATCTAGCAGTCGCTATTATCAAATTGATGTGAAAAATATTATTTTACTTTTAAAAAAATAATTAGATTTGAAAAATACTTCCATATCACATTTTATTTTTTAAAGTGCAATTATGAGATAAAGGGACTTGTAATAAAATATTTTTTAATAAGTTATTGTGTTTAAATTAATGAACCTTCAAAATTGTCCCCACGGGATAAATCACTTGAGCCATCCATTTATCTCAAATATTGTTTAGATTAATTTATGAACATTCATAGAGTGCACGTTTAGGTTGCGTTTGTCAATTAAGGGAGTTACTCAGCTTCAAAGTACTCAACCTTTTAGTTTTTTTTTTTTTTTTTAAATGATCATATTTATCTTTTTACATTTTTAACTTATTTTAAATCATGAAAGGCAAAAAATCAAATTAACAAAAAATTACAAAACTAGCTGCAAAAAAGATAACTTTCTTCCTTTTTCTAAATATTAAAAAAAAATTAACTTTTTTTTTTTGTAACAATTTATTGATTAACTACTAAAAATTTAACTTTTTTTTTTTGTTTCTCAAACTCTACCTTAGTCTTAATCGTCTATTTGTATGTGGTTTAGCATGGAATCATTTGATTATATAATCTCCTTTGGATAGGTTAGATTAAGCCCACACATGTGGTAAACATCAAACACTCTTCCTTAATTTGGGACAGTAGGATACACTTAGCAAAGTACAAGGACAGGTCAACCTAACTTGGTCCTTACTCTTCCATCGATGATCCAAGCAAGCCACCCACAAATAATGTTGTCTAACTAGCCAGAATAGTGATCATGGGTCTAGTCTGAGTCTTATATAAACTAATGAAAAATAAACAAGAAAAGATACATACTTTCTCATGCACAAAACTCGTGTTATTATTCTAAGAATACTAGTGCCTTATTTGATCGTCAGAGAGGCAATCAGCCATACCCTACCCAGGCGGTAGTATTTCTTCAAAGTATTCAAAGAGTATAGATAAGAGAAAGAAATAAATACCTTGACATTTTGAAGAAGTAATTAGACAAGAAACATTCTACTGAATGGACACTTTATAACTATGCCCCCATATTTTTTGGCACTCCAATTGGCATCATTTGTGGGTAACAAATAACATTCCCATTTATCACTACTAGTTGAGCAAGATGAGTGATAGGAGCAACAAGAACATGTAAAGGAGTTATGTAAATGTCACTAGTTACATTTCCTATAACTGAGCATAAGCACGGCCCTCTAGGTTTAGGTCAAAGACGTTCAATAATCCATAATATGATAGAGGCTTAACAATTACTATATTTGAGGAGCTAACAACAATTTACCCAATCGAGAAACTAAGGTAGTAAGGCAATACCAACAAGAGCAAAAGCTTAAGTTTCTGAGAGAACAACTTAGGCTGGTCACTGGAAAAGGTCAAGAAGAGGATCAGGGATGACAACTTGGCCATGGTGGCACTGATTGGGCTAAATGCAAACACTCTACGAGAACTCGCCTTAACCATACTATTTCAATAGCAATGAGAGATAAGAGGCGGCCAAGGGTAGTATATTTATTCAGCTTCCCCAAGTAGTTGTTGATTAAGAAAGAATTCTAGTACAAATTCCAAGCACAATGCTGCTTAATTGAGATTAAGGAACCTGGTCCATCCTCAGATAGTTGCTACTATTTAGGGGCTTAAAAAATGGGTAATACAACAACTAGCAAAGCATTTTGACCAGCACAATAAGCACACGCATTCCACTATTTAAAGAGAAAGGCTTTGGAGAAGATGTCATCCTCCTCTTTCAACAAAGAGATCGAATAACTCGAACCACTAAGGAAGTTCACACCTTTACGATTCACACTCCATGACGGAAAGGAAGAGTGGTGGGGTATTTTGACACTTCCCAAGTAGGTTATGACATTGTGGAGCGTCAACGGTTCCCTTATGTGCAAAGTTTCTACTTTAGTTTAAGTAAAGTAGCCTTGCAATCAGCGGTATACCCAGGAATTTGGTTCAGCGTAGGTTAAATCACATGTAAAATTTTAAATTTTAAATTTTAAATAAAGATATAAAATATAATAAAATAAAAAATACTATACATTGATATCAAATACATTATTACTTTTGTGTTCTGTTATAATAATTGGCTCCACTCAAAAGTTACGAAAATTTTTATCAAATACACAAAAGTTGTTAAAAATTGTCAGAAGTTATCAAAAGTTACTAAAAATTACTAAAAATTGTCAAAAATTTTACCAAATATCCAAAAATTGTAAAAAAATTACTAAAAATTACTACTTATTTCACCAAACACATCAAAAAGTTTTTGGTAAAAAAATACCAAAATCTTTTAAAAGATATGATTCCAAATGCATCCAAAAATTTTCTATAAATATTTATAAATTTTTTATATCAAATAAACTTTTTTTTTTAAACAAAATTCCAGCGCAGGCGAAGGCCTATGCTGGTCACCATGTGGCTCTACCATTGCTTGCAATAGACAAGTTGGAGCTAGCTTCCATAGCAAGTGGTCCAAATTAGCTGAGGCCTTTATTACTATATTCATAGAAAACAGCTCTAAATAGTAGACATATTGATGTCCATGATAAAAACTTAAAGGGAACGGTTGTGAGAATACATTCAGTGGTATTTCCAAGCATACAATGAAATCAAATATTGCATCAGCAAATCGATGTTACTTTCTTTAAGCTCGGCCATGCAACAACGGATGACAAACTATGATAGTCTTTGATAAAGTGATCAGCTGAAAACCATGCAGACCTAGTGAATAACATTGAAAAATATTCCAAGGTAGAGGATCAAGGTTGAAGTTTTATGAAGGAAAGTTGTAAGAATGAAAAAAGGTGGTGAGCAAAAAACCACTCAAGGAAAAAGCAAAGCAAAATGTGTTTAGGATAGTTAACATTGTCTTTAAGGAGCACTAGATAAGGGATTAACGATTCTTCATATGACCATCAAAATTAGTAGGGAACTTATCCAAAAGATGAATTATTTGTTATTTATTCCTTTCAAAAGGATAAGAGACACCAAATAGAAGGTTGGCAAGCATTCAAGAATCATTTGAATGAATTAGTGTACACAAGGCACTTGTTCCAATTCATGGATAAAGAAAGAGGAATCTTAGATCACCTTCTTAGACAAGCAAGGAAGAACTAATATGGTTAACAATCCCAAAGAGTCATCAATGTTGTGTACCTGGTGTATGAGTTTAAGACAATAGAAATTACCACCCAAGAAGACTACAAAAGGGTAGCCCATCTGTAGGAGTTAATGAACACACATAGTTTGACAGGGCAAATCCAAAAAGGACCCAGGTAGAAGCCTAAATAGTGGATGACATTAGGTGTCAAATAACCACATAATGATGTATTGGACTTCATGATTGGAATCAAAGATTACTAAGCCAAAAGAGTCTTGGTCAACCAGGGAAATTCCATGAAGGTAATTTACAATTAGCTTTTTAAGGAGTTTGGGCCTGATTGACACCGATTTGAGTTTGACCCACTATTCTTTGATTGAATTTAGTTCAATACCCATTTGGCTACTAAAAAAGCCACACTTTTTGTCTAATCACAAATGATGAAAATGAAAATGGAGTTTCTGGTGGTGATGGTCCCCTCATTGTATAATGTAATTATAGGGCATCCTTGGACGAATAACAAAAAATCCATTCCTTAAACCTACCATTAGCTTTTAAAGTTCCCTATCCTAAAGGGAGTTTTTTAGTTAAGAGGTAACTAGGTTACCTCCAAACAATTTCATTCCATAACAATAAGGGTTAAGAACATCCCTAACTAGGTAAAGATTATGGTCGAGCCAGAAAACACTCTGGTCCTAAAAGATGTGAAAAGAAACGCCTGAGGACAATGTGGTTGAGGAGTTAGAATCAATTCCAATGAGTGAAACCAATTTTGAAACGTTCTCCTCAGTCAAAAAAGACCTACCTGATCAGGCCATTCAATTGATAATGCCATCCTGATCTTCTCACAGTGAACATTAAAGTTTTTTCCTAGACCCCCTTACAAAATGCCTTACATAGACCCCATTATAACACCTTATCAATTGAATGTTGATCCAAGCATAAAGCCTATGATCTGGAGTGAAAGAAGATTGGCCTCTTAGCATTTTGAGGCTATCATTGAGAAGGTGGAGAAACTACGGGTGGTAAGGGTAATCAAAGAAGTTAATTACCCTGAATAACTTTCCAATACAATTGTGGTCACGAAAAAGAATGACAAGTGGTGAATCTAAATCAACCCCACCAATCTTAATAAGGCATGCTTAAAAAACATATTTGTTCTACCCAAAATTGATCAGTTAATAGACATCATGGTTGGACATAAGATGATGAGTTTTCTTAATGCTTATAAGAGGTATCATCAGATCTCAATATTCGGCCCCGACCAAGATAAGGCACATTCATCATCCTTAGGGGTATTTACTATTATAAGATGATATCATTTGCATCGAAGAATATAAGGGCAACATACCAACAACTAATGGCAAAGCATGAAAGTTTACATTGACGACAAGAGTAAAAAAATTATTAATCACTTAATTGATTTAAATAAGTGTTCAGCATCCTAAAGAGTTGTAGCCTCAGGCTAAACGTGATCAAATGTGCACTTAGAGACATTTTAGGAAACTTTTTAAGGCACTTTGTCAAAAGAAAATGCATAGAAACCAACACCGATCAGATTGTTGCAATATAAAATCCAATCGCTAACCCTGATCAATGAAATTTAATGACTAATAGGTATGGTAGTAACCATGAACTGTTTTATTAGTAAGGTTTCTAACAAATACATGCCCTTCTTTAGGATTTAGAAAAGAAAGCTTATCCTCCATTGAATAGAGAATGTGATCAGGCATTGGAAGAATTGAATAAAGACCTAGCTTCCCCTTCATTATTATCAACACCTTAACTCAAGGAAAGTGTTACAACTTTACTTGGCTATCTAGTTTAAGACGAGAAGGTTCATAAGCCAGTCTTTACGTGAGCAAGACACCACTTATGCCTGATCTCTTTACATTTTCTTCCAGAATAGTTGTTTGTTAAGGGTAGCATGCACTAACTTCTTAGACTGATAAATCTCTGGGCACCTTGAGTACAAGGAAATTCATTAGGTATGCTCGACTTATTTGCTCGGACCCTATGGGTAAATTTTTTAACCCAATAAATAAGTCTTATGCTGTATTTCCTTAAGTTTGAAGTCAAAGATAACAACATGAGCAATGCATTTAAAGGTTAGAAGGCATTCATCTAAATGATTGGGCGACTTAGGCTCGGCAGAGTCCTCGAGATCCCAACCAAAAAAACATAATTAGGAATGTGTTTTTGCCCAAGGAATGGAAACTATAACCACTCCAACTACTTTAAAGGGAAGCTGGATGGAGTCAAGCATTTCATCGACTCTTGCATCACTATGCTTCGGTGGGTGTATATTGTACTTTTTGTATATCAAATGATATCCAAGCATGTTAAGGAGCTTATTAGCTAAGCCTCTTAAGATATTCTTACCCTTTCTAACTAAGGACCTTACTAATCTTAATTAGGTACTCTTTCTCTAACTGGTGGTTAAAATCGATATCTACCAAAAAAAGAATTTAAGAGTTAGTGACAAATTAAAAATTTCGAACAAAAAATCAAAACACAAAATGAAGGTTTAACTTATTCAACCTCGGTAGTTAGGAATACCAAAATCCCTCTCTTCTCTAGGCTGGCACAACCATTCACTGGTGATTAGTAAGAAGTCAACATGTATACTCTTGTTGGAGTTTAGTAAAATATGAACAAGTTGTCTACGACTCTGTATTTTAAATAGTATCGATTGATTAACAATATATGATCTCTATATGGGTTAGGATAGTTTAGAGTAAACCATTAAATCTGCTACCCCTTTATGATCATCTAACAGTTTCAAACTAGTTAACTGAGGTAAAAAAGAAGTTTATATATAAATGTTTGAATAAGAGGATGGATGGAGAAGCGAATACCACATTCAACTATAATTACTATAAGCCACTTAACCCTTATTGACTCCCTTGGTTTGGCTATAACGTCATCCTCAGGGAAGGTTAACTTAACATTATTCAGAATATAATATTTGACTGTAAATTGATATGACGCTTTGATTTTCTTGAAGGGAAATTTGTACTTACCTATGGTAGTAAAAAGAGAGGTACAACAAAATAGAAAAGGAAGGGTTACCATTGGATCAGCGAACAATGGGTAAGACTCGGAAAAAAAAAAAAACGAAAGGACATGAAATAAACCTTATTCTAAATTAAAGTAAATTCATTATTTACTATAGTTGACAAGAAAATTCATGCGATTTCGGTGTCATTAGTGTGGTAAATAGTATATTAGTTTTCTAGTAATTGACTAGTTTGACATAAGGGTATTTTCAAATTTTGACCTAAGGAATTTGGACATTTGTTTAGACGAAAATCTTTTCCTAGATTGTATTTCTGAAATTTTGGCTGAAGGTCATTTCTTTTCTTTTTTCGATCAACCTAGTGATGTGGGGTGCCTAGGGTCACCGCCTAAGTCTTCTAGCCTTTGTTTTTTTTTTTTTTTTCCTGATTGGTAAATAAAGTGTACATTGATCAAAAAGTATTTACAATACTCAGGGTATACCCATGAGTTTTTAGTTACATCAAGTCCATTACATCATCATAAAAGCATTCTCAAAAGAGTAATCAAGAGTACTCCTATATGAGTATACAAAAGTTCAAAGCCAACTATTAAATCAATAAAAAAAGATTCAAAGCCAAGTATTAAAGCATTACTCAATTTCCGGGATGATCCGGATAGAGGTAATTCAGCACATAGAACACTTGAACTTGAATCTTCCTAATTGTTTCTTTAGGTGGTCTAGCTTTGTCTTCAAACATCTTCAAATTCCTGCATTCCTATATTGTGTAAACCGTGCATGCAAGCCCAATTCTCTTAGCCTTTGATTGTATGCTCGTGCCCATATACTCCTTGAACAACCATTTCACGGCAGCATTCAGCGCGGTGAGGCTCCTTGATAGTCCCAACCATGTCTTGATTGCATTCCATATTTGCTTCCTAAAGAAACATTGGAAAAATAGGTGTTTCACCGATTCCCTCTCTACTCGGCATAGTGGACAAATTTGGTCTTGAAGTTGTCCCACTTTATCTTTTTTTTCTCAGCTTATCTTTCATTGCCAACCATAGTGTGAAAGCATGCTTAGGCACATTACAGCTATTCCATACCACCTTTGGCCATTTAAGGGACTGACTTTTGCATCTAAAGTATTTATACACTGATTTGGAGTTCAATTTGGCTTGTATGTCCCACTGTTTTAGTTTTTCTTCAGCTGCAAGTATCCATTCTTCCATGTCCTACAGCTCCATTCTAATAGCCATAATCTATTTCAGCAGTAGCGAGTCTTGCTTCCTTGTTTGATATTCCCAAAGTGAAGAGCCTTTGAGGTATGCTTGGTGAATCCATTTTACCAATAAAGTATCCTTCTTGGGATGTATGTTCCATAGAGCTTTAGTGAGCAGTGCCTTATTCCATGTCTTGCAATATTTAATTCCCAATCCACCATCCACCTTTGGAAGATAAATTGTTCTCCAATTAACCAAGGGCCTTTTGTACAAGTAACTCTTTCCTCCCCGAAGGAAATTCCTGCACAAGCATTTAACTTTATGCCAGACTTCTTCGGGGATTGGGAGTATGGACATCCAAAAACATTCAACTCCTTGTAGGACTGATTTCACTAGTTCAGCTCTTCCAGCAAACGAGAGAGTATAACCTACCCAAGAATTTATGTAATCTAAAATTTTATCCACAAAAGGCTTGTAATGAGCTATTGACAACCTTGCAGCCACTATTGGTATGCCCAAGTACTTGAAAGGGAATTGCCGTAACTTGTACCTTGTGACTTGCCTGATTTCCTGCAAGTCGCAAATATTTCAGAGTTCTCCATATTAACCTGCAGTTCCGAGCACTCACCAAAGCTGTGTAAGTTATCTATAAGATAGAAACCAAAGTAACATCACCCCTAGCAAAAAATACTAGGTCATTCGCAAAAGCCAAGTGTGTAATATTCAAGACTCTACACTTCGGGTGAAAGTTGAAATCTGTGTTGTTTTTCAATCTTGCCAATCTTGTTGATAAGTATTCTAAGCAGAGAACAGAGTTTGATGGAGAAAGAGGGTCTCCCTATCTAATGCCCGTTGTCCTTTAAAGAATCCATGCAAAGATCCATTGAAAGATAATGAGTAGGATGCAGTTGTAATGCATTGCATGATCCAACCCACAAAAATTAGTGGAAATTTCATAGCTGTAAGTAGATCCTCCATAATTCCCAATTAATGGTATCATATGCTTTTCTCAAATCTACTTTCAATATGCACCTAGGAGAAATTCTTTTCCAAGAATAATGTCTCATTAACTCTTGGACTAGATGAATATTCTCCATCATACTTCTATTTTGCAAAAAAACCGATTGTGCTTGATCAGTCATCTTTTGTAAGATTGGGGATATTCTAGATGAAATGATCTTAAAGATTAACTTGTAGGTGACATTACAGCATGCTATTGGCTTGAAGTCCCCCACCTTAGTAGCTCTGCTCGACTTAGGTATCAATGCAGTTAGTGAGTGGTTGAGTTGCTTCAACAGCTATCCAGAGGAAAAAAATTCCTTAATAGCCTTGCAAAAGTCTTCTCCTACAATACTCCAAGCTTTTTTGAAGAAGCAAGACGTATACCCATCTGGCCCAAGGGCTTTGTCCTCTCCTATATTGAATAAAGCTTTCTTTATCTCTTCATTTGTCGTTGCTTACACTAAGCTGGTAGCCTGCTCCTCTGAGACTGTTTTTCCTTCTTCAATCACATTTTTCCCAACAGAGTGCATTTCGTACTGCTAGCCAACAGCCCCTTGTAAAAGTCTACAAAGATTGTGCTAACTTGCTGCTGTGAAGTGGTTATGGTTCCATCTTCTCTTGTGACTGCTGCAATTTGATTCTTATTTCTATTGCTCTTAATTAGATCATGAAAGAACTTTGTGCCTCTATCACCATTTTTCAAGAATTTTGCTTTTGCCAACTGAGAGCAGTAGCTTCTATCTGCCTCAACCAACCTCATTGCTTTCTTTCTCAATTCTGTTAGTTACAATTGCTTTTCATGATCAGCTGGATTATCATGGAGAGCTTGTTGCACATTGAACAACTCTTCTTCGGCTGCTTGTGCTCTTGAAGCAATGCGTGAAAAATGTTTCTTGTTGCATGCCTTAAGTGGACCTTTTACTGCTTGTAATTTCTTGCACAATCTGAACATTTTACTCCCACCAACATGCGTGTTACAAGTTTGTTCTACAATCATCTGAAAATCTTCGGATTGAATCCACATGTTAAAGAACTTGAATGGTCTAGCGTCGTGATGAAAATCTTAAAATAAAGAGACAACGTATGGAGCATGGTCTGAATGCAAAGCCGGTAGCACAAAATTTACAAAGGCCCTATATCCTTCTTGTTCCCATTTAGCATTAATCAAAGCCCTGTCAATTTTGCTCCAAACATTCTGATTTGTCCATGTAAGGAATGATCCAGTGTATCTGAGATCAATAAGCCCATTTGCAGTGCAATATTTCCAAAAGTCCTTGATCTCATAGGATGTCGCTGGTCTTCCATTCCATCTTTCATCCACATTCAGCATATTGTTGAAATCCCCTAATAAAATCCAAGGAAGATTCATGGAGGCATTCACCCTATTTAAGTTTTCCCATAGCCTTCTCCTATTGACAATAGTATTGTATGCATACATAAAACTAATGCAAAACATTCTAGATGAAGTTAAACATGTAGCAAAACAGTGTATTACCTGTTCCGTGCTGTCGAATACTTCAATTGAGACCTTGGAAGGGTTCCAAAAGATTAGAATTCTACCATCAGGATGTTGATGAAAATTATCTGCACCTTCCCACTTTCTAAATGTTTTCCTGACCATATTTTGTGCCTTGGCTTGCTTTAGATGTGTTTCTAGGATGCCCATGACATCCACCTTATTCTTTCTCAGGTGATTCAATACTCCCTTATGTTTAAGGATGTTATTGAACCCTCTGATGTTCCAGCTTGAGATTATCATTAGGAGCAGATTTTGGGGTTGTCATCTCCCTTTTCAGCACGTAAATCTATCCATTTCTGGTCTTTCTTTTTGCTCTTATGTTTCAGCTTTTACTTTGTCTAGAGTTATTTCTCATTGAGCTCTGGAACTTACTAAATTTCCTCTATAATTCCTTTGTCTTTGATTTGAATAGCTAGAGTCTTTTCCTAAACAGTATTGCTTGTTGTTGCAGCTTGTTGGTGCTGTTTTCTTACTTCTGTGACCAGGTTTTCCTGTTGATTTGTTTCTTGTCCAGCAGTACTTGTTGTTACAGCTTACCGGTTCTGATTATTTTCTTCTGGTTGCTGAATTTCTTACTAAGTCTCCACTGCCATTCCATTGTTTTTTGCTTGAACAAGTGTAGTCTTCTCCTGTACAACAATGGTTGTTGTGGCAGTTTGTTGGTTCTGATTTCTCACTTTTGTTCTTGTTGGCACCTTACTGGCAGCTTCATGCTAAATCAGTCTTGT
Organism: Sideroxylon spinosum; assembly: GCA_003260245.2. Taxonomy (NCBI): domain Eukaryota; kingdom Viridiplantae; phylum Streptophyta; class Magnoliopsida; order Ericales; family Sapotaceae; genus Sideroxylon; species Sideroxylon spinosum. The sequence goes on along the minus strand of QLOD02000013.1, from coordinate 20,205,473 downwards.
TGATGGGCCAGCTTCTGCTGTGTTGGCACTTGTTGCGACATCCGATCCTGCTTCATTGCTTCCATTTTCTTTATCCTCTTTAGTACTCTTGTTTTTGTTTGACATTGAAAATTCACACGTGTACTATGCTAGATATCCCAAACAATCAATCACACAAATAATTGAAAGCGGAAGGCAATATATGTGGCGAGGAAATCCACATAGGAAACTCCTCTAAAAACTTTCACTAAAATAAACGTTGGTTACA
>QLOD02000013.1:20191243-20204353 GCA_003260245.2 Sideroxylon spinosum | reverse complement strand
TATCCCAAACAATCAATCACACAAATAATTGAAAGCAGAAGGCAATATATGTGGCGAGGAAATCCACACAGGAAACTTTTCTAAAAACTTTCACTAAAATAAATGTTGGTTACAAACTCAAAACTCTCGATAGATCGACTCCTCACTCTATACTCCGTTTGATGTTTGCTCGAATCCTTGATGCACCAACTCCTCTAGCGAAAGCCCTTCGACTCCTCGAAGGCACACTACTGAATCCTCAGTAGCTCTACTGAATCCTTAGCATGTTGAATCTTCAGCGATCACAAACCACGAATCCGAACTCCTTCGGATCAATACGATGAAAAGCTTGGCTAAGCTATGGAGAGAGGAATAGACTTGAATAGCTCTTAACAATAATGATTATTCTCTCTGTCTCTGGCTCTCTGTAAAACACTAGATACACCCCCTTTTATATATCATACAAAACCTGGGGCGAACAGGATTAGCATCAGTTGAAACGAAGCCAGAAAGTCAATTTTGCGGGAAACTCGCACCCGCGGTCTTCCGGCGGACATCCCGCGGCCATCTCGCGGTCTTCCCACGGTGATCCCACACGGCCAAAGCCTTTGATCTTCACTCTCGGTTTTATCCCGCGACTCAGAGCGTGCTTCCTGCGGTCTTCCGCATTATTGTCCGAGCCTACACTAAGTTTTAGCCTACACTAAGTCTAAACATTACAGAACTCTGTTTTGACTATAGATTTGTCAACTTTACAATTTTGTCCCTAATAGACATTCTTTCCACAACCTTCCAGCCACTAAGAGTATGTCCAACTCTTTTACAGTGAGAACAAAATTGGGGCAAATTCTCATAAAATATTAATTGCTCCATGTATTCTCCATTAGGTAGCACTAACTCTATGTGCTTCTTAATTTCCTTTGAGACATCGATTTCAACTAAATCTCTTACATAGGAGACTTTAGCTTTTTCAGTCGTAAGCTTGTTCGCAATAAATAGTTTTGTGAAACTTAGAGCATAACCTACTTAATGTCATGTTGGACCAAAGCTCCAAAGGTAAATTTCTGAATTGCACCCAAACAGGAAATTTGCTAAGTTCATCATTTTAAAACTTGAAAGACTTAGTCATTGGTTTAAGCAATAGTGGCCTTCCATATATCATGTATGGGCCCTTTTGTATCACTCGAATTTGAGCTTCTTATTTGCAAATTTAAAGATTATCCATCCACTATTGTGAAAAGGAATACTAACCTTGACTTTTCATGAAGCAACAATTTGTTGTAGAGCATTTCTACCTGGGAATTTGCCTCCAAAGTATCCTACTAAGCAATACTTGCATTCATTTGTTTCATCATCTAGATCAGTCCCCAAAATCTGTAGTGGCCCATCTCCCACCTCCACTTGTTTCAATTTACCTCAATTGCTTGCTTGCCTATTCCCGGCAAAAAGGTTAGCAAATGTAGGTCTGTTTTTAGCTTCATTTTTGTTTTCCCAAGCTACAGAACTCATTATTGCTTCAGGTACATTACTCCTTGAACCATCATCTCGGCTGGCCAAATCCTTTTGTTGATCAATTGGATTACAATCTGTGGTGTCTTCCTGACCCAATGATCTTGAACATGTTCAAACTCTTGTTCAAATTCTAAAATGTCTTCCAATTCTTCTTTATCACTCTCAATGTTATTCTCATCTTGTTTCCCTTTAACATCATTTTCCCAATTCTTCCATGTCTAATTGCTTCTTCTAGAGTTGGATTCATCAAGCTCACAACTGGTTTCATTGGTTTATTATGTTGTTTCTTCGATAAACCAATAGCCCCTTTACTATGTAATTTGTTCTTGCGTTTCCCTATTAACACAGTGTAAGCTGCTGCCTTAGAACATTGTAGCAGCAGTGACCCAGTGGAGAAGATGAACAGTGAAAAATGAAATAAGATGCATTCCTGGTCTGGAATAGTTCAGAATGAGCACTTTTTAATGGCATTCAAAGAAGCACAACAGAATCTGGATTGTAGTGGAATGTAGTCCACTAATTTGCTGTTTCAAAACTCGGGGTTACTGTTCAACCGAGAAAAATTTTCTGTAGCTGATCTGAAATCAATTTGTTTAACTTAAATCAAGCAACAAACTGTTGGGATTTACCTTCTAATCTCTTCAGATAGAGGTTTAGGTTATTATACTTAAGAACCAGACCAAAAGGATTTCTTACCAATTTGCACATTTGGTATGTATATACACTTTTCAATAGTAGTAAGAATCATAGAATGAACCAAAAACTTGGTAAGTGAGGTATGTTTTGTTTGTTTTTGTTTTTGTTTTTTTTTCATATTTTTGTTTTGTTTTGTTTTTTGGGTTTTTTTTTTTTTTTGCAAGGATTCAATTAGAGTCATCTTGAATGTTTTAGAACTATTGTTTTGATTTTAGGAATAGTGGATTGAGCGTGGTAGAGTTACCACAATTTCCAAGTTCGCTAGAGTATCACTCAAGATTCTCTTTCTTCATTTTTCCAAGTTCTAAATGTATGGACTTGTTGCACATACTTTGTTAACCTTAATGATCATTCGGTTGCCATAATTTGATGTTTAAGAGCTTATTTGTTTATCTTGAATTATATTACACATGTGAAGAAGAAAGAAGATGAAATTGGAAAGTATAAATTGATGCTTGAAAGTCTAAATTGAAAACATAAAAAGTTTACTGGATTGATTGGAAATGAGATTGAAATGATTAAGATAAACAAACTTAATCATATAGTTCTAAATTTGAAGTTTGAATTCAGAAAAATGAAAATAGAGCATGGTTTTAGGTTATAGGACAGAAACCGTGCACATGGCTATATGAAAGGCCTGCTATCCAGACGCTTATCGAGATGGCACCCAAGCCCTCTTGTGCGGACGAGTGTTTGAACAGCCTTGGGCTGGTCCATGTGGACACTTGTGTGCACAATAGAGCTTATTTCAATAAAATTAAATGTTTACCTTTCAAAATTTGTGGTTTCAATCAAATGCCTTCAAAGTTTCGTATGGTTTCCAAATATCAGTCACTAAATTATAAACATTGGTATCTTGAATAATTTAAAATTTTGAGATGAAGATAGCATTTATATGTGATTAACCTATTATTAGTGTATTGATATTATATGATATGTGTAACTTAATTAATTGATATGGTTAAATTGAGGTATGGTTATGAAAACTTAATGTGATTAAAAGAAAGATTTTAGTAAGCTTACAGAGAAATATTTTGATGAAAAAACTCTATAATGAAATAAAATATTAAGTAAATATATTCAACTATGAATTGTGATTAATGATGGATGCCTTGGTATTAATCATGTGATAAGATGATACGAAAGTAATGAGATTAATAAATACGATGAGGTGGTTTGGACTATGATGTCCTTTAGAAGATTATGATGTCCTATTAATAGTAAAATAATTGTGAATTTATATTATGTTAGTGTGTTAGTCACTGTGGTGTCAAATTGTATGGTGTGTGTGTGTGTAGTGTGAGTAGGATGAGTCGATGTTGAGTTAGGGTGGTATTATTAAACAAGGGTTTGATACCTGAGGACTGAAATCCCTCTAACATGTGTAGGATTGGTTATTATTTCCAGTGAACTAACAATCCACAAATCATATGTGGACTGCCTTTGCAGTGTAGACCCTAAAATGGGGTATTTGGACTGTTTTCATGGCATAGAACCCTGAACGAGGTAATTGGATTTCTTTCGAGGTAATTGGATTTCTTTCACTGCGTAAACCACCCAACAAGGTATTTGGATTGTCTTTGCAATTTAGAGTACTTGTCATATGTATTGGAGTGCACATGAGTTGGAGTTGAGTCTTGGTATTGAATATTGGTGTCTCGGTGTGTTTGAATTAGGACCGAGTCTTGATGTTGAAACTTAGGGTTGATGTGTGTATTCTTTATATACTTATTATGATTGTTGATGTGATATGATGATATAATACTATAACGGATATAATTTGAGATGACAGATGAGCATAAGACATGATAAGATAATGATAATGGACTCAATAATGATAAGGTAAGATAAGAATATTTTAATGGTGGCGCGATTGTTACCTTGTTTGATTTTGAAATCATGATTTGATACATTGAGGTGATGATGATGATGTATTGCATGTCATATGATTAGTACATTCATGTAGTATCATGCTAGGTATGTATTGCTTGCTTTTATGATTGCATGTTTGTTGGGCGCATGTAGACTAACACTTACTCCCTATCGTTATGGTGGCAGGTTCAAAGATAGGTCTACCAAAGAAGACATTTCACCGAGGGATTCAGATTGTCCATCCATTTCATACTTTGATTATAGTTATGTAATTTGATACATCCATTGTGAGGTTTATGTCACTCCCCCCCCTTTTTTTTAGATAGAGTGACAATTTGTATTATTTACTGTACTTCAATAGGGTTATATTTATATTATGGAGCATTGTTGTCTAGTGATGAATGTGGCTTGTATGGTAATTATATTATATTTTGTTCTAAAGTGGTGGTTTGGCTCTGATCAGGGTTATGGTTATGTGATTGAATGTGGATTGCGTGATATGTTTGGTTATGTGTAATACATGTAATTCAGTTAACTCACCCCTCGAGTTCTAAGATTTGGGGTATGACAGGATCAAAAGGAATTGAAACAAAATTTTAGCTATGAATTAGATAACTTCTTTGGTTAAGACTCCATGATTATTTTAGAGACGAATGTGGAAATTAGAGATATGGTGGCATAGGCAAAGCGTCAACAACCCAAAAACCGAGCAATGATGGACAAATCTCATCGATGGGAAGCTTAGATTACCTTGTTTGACGCCTATAATGGATTACACAAATGATGATATTGTTGGTATCCGTGAGCATTAGACATGAGCCCAAGCATAGATATTTTTGGCTGAATAAAGTTACCCTTTCTATCAAACCATTGCTCGTGTTCTGATTACTCGAAGACGGATTGGAAAGCAATTGAAGGGGGGGGGGGTCAAATTATACCCATACACATGGAAAACATCTAACAAATTTCCTCAATATGAAGATAGTGAGTTACACTTCACAAAGTGTGATGATAGATCAGCATAACTTGCTTCTCACTCTTCTATCGATGGTCCAAGCAAGCCACCCATAAATAACATCGTCTGACTAGACAAGACGATAATCGTGGGTATGGCTTGAGTCCTATACAAGTTAATGAACAATATACGGAAAAGGTACATAACCTCTTGTGTACAAGATTATTTTGATATTAATCTTAAAATAACTAGTGCCTAACTTGATCGTCAAAAGGGTAATCAACCATACAGTGTTCAATCAGTAGAGTTTTTCTATGTGTTTGGAGAGTAGGGAGAGACACTTGTGCATTTTGAAGAAAAAGTCACCGAAGCCACTACGCAAGTAATATTTTCGGGTGCTGATCAAACACTATATAACTAAGCTTTTGTATTTTTTGGAACTCCAACTTTTTGTATTATTTCTCTAATTTAGATAAATCACATCAAAATATTCCTAATAAATATAGAAAACTATTGATAAAATTGTTTTTTTTGCCGTAATAATTTCTTAGACAGAATCATTCAAATGATGTGATAATATTATTTTTGAAGTTAAAATCTAGATGTTTTCACAAATTAAAGCGACAAACCCCAAATATATTTTTAGTAATTAATTTTTATAGCAAATCTTTTACTAGTATACCATTGCTATGAGGAAAATAACAATTGAAATCTCAATTAATATAGTGAATTATCAATACAATTACACCATTTCATGATATAGAAAAATGACAATTACAATCTCAATATGATACATTGGGTTTTCACATCCTATGCACATTAACGTATACTTCACTATTGTAACCATGTACGGATAATCTTGTTTGCTAAATTATATTAAATTTATTGACAAATTGAAGTTAAGTTTTGAACGAGCTCAGAACATTGCGTTCAAATTTATTTATTAGTTTTTTTTTTTTTTTTTTTTAAATGAGCTCAAGCATGAGCTTAAATCAAGAATGCTCACAAATCTCTAATCGAATTTGTTCAAGAGCCAGTTAATAAATAAATTTAACAAATAAAAAGGTTTTTAATAAATAAATAAAATTTTTCTTTTTAACAAATAAGTAAATAGGAAAATTTAAGTAAATAAAACATTGCAAGTTGTCTTAACTAATGTATTTTCAAGCATGCTTAAAAATAACTAAAAAATATGCTCATGAGATAAATATATTTTTATGAACGATAAACGAATTTGTTTGCTAATCTTATTAAGTCATTATTTTTAAGCATGTGTTTGAAAATAGTAACTTCTAACTACTTAGGTGGTATTTGGTTTGATTTTTTATTTTCTATTTTATATTTTTGTTTTGTGTAAAATATCAAAATAAGGAAAAAAATACTCTATTTTCTTTGTTTTGGGTTAAAAACACTCAAAATGACTTTTTGTTATTTTTCATTTCATTTATAAACTCATTTTTTATTTTTAAAAAAAAAATTTGAAAATATAAGTAATCAAATATGTTTTGACTATTTTTCTTATTTTTGAAAGTGTAAAATAAAAATGGGTTCAAAACAGAAAATAGAAAATAAAAACAAAAACTAAAAAATAGAAAAACAAACCAAATGATACTTTAACTTTTTGATTTCTTCTATAATGATCAAATTTATCATTTTACATTTTAAATTTTATTAAATTATAAAGGATAAAATATCAAATTAACAAAAAAATATATAAATAAACTAATTTCTTTCATTTCCCAAACACACAAACCACTTTGATACCAAACTTTTTTTTTTTATTTTCTATTTTTAAATTTGTTTGGAGCTCCTAACCTCCCTAAATCAAGTTTTGCACACAAGTGCAATAAGTAGTTGCGTACATTAAGGGTGTGTTTGTTTAGAGGGATTGAATGATGGGGTATAAGTAATACCATGGGATAATAAATAGGATTTGATAAAACATAGGATTAGTTTTGACGTGGGATTATAAATGTAATATTTGATTTGTGGGATATAAAGTGGGATAAAAAATATGATTTGACATAAGATGTGAAAGGAACTAATTCTGAACCTTTAGATTTTGGAGGGAAGCAAATCCAGAGATAGGAGATGAGTAATACCACATCCTCCATGATATTACTCATCCCCTATTTTGGAAGATATGAATTCTAGTCCAGAGTTCTAATACTGCAAAACAAACACAGGAGTAAAGTCAACTCGGTTAAAAATGGTGGACTGCTTATCCAATCCCCCATCTTAATCCCTCAAACAAACATGACCTAAAAGGTAGTGGGCCCGGTAGTAATGGAGCCCACGTTAAAGATTTATGTGCCAATGGCAAATATAAACGGCAGCATTGACTTGTGATATAAATCACCTTATAAAAATCTCCTCGGGGTTGCAAATTGGAATAATATGATGTATGCGGTAAGGTATAATAAGGTCATGGGTCAAGGAATTTGTTACGTACATAATTCGATTCGATACAGACCCCATCGTGTCAATGTTTTTAGGCTGATAATCAAATTCATCATTCCATAGATATAAATTCATAATTCAATCACTAGTTTTTATTTAAAAATAAAAATGAAAAATTCAGTCAAATGGAGTTTAAAAAAAAAAAAAGTTAAATGGAATTATTGAGTTAATAATTTTTAGAGTCAAATTTGAGTCCAAGTATAAAGCACGCAAAAAGTTTAAATTATTTGATTTTTTTTCTAGTATTTTATTTATATATTTACAATTTTATACTTATATGTTAGAGTTATTTATGGTTGTTTAACTATTCATATATTAAGTAGTTTACAGTATTTTACTTGACTATTTTTTTTAATATTTTTATACTTTGTATGATCGTTAGGAATTACTCGTGCCTCATAATTTGATTGTCAAAAAATTCAAAATATAAATTTACAAAAAAAAGACAAAATATTATTGAAATAATATGTAAAAATAAAAATCGTTAATCAAAAAAGATTAAATTATTCACGTAGTGTCTAAAAATATTAATTTAAAAACTTTTGTAAAGAAATATTTAAAAAATATGAAAACTGATATAAGGTTTTCTTGTGAAGTGACTGAAAATAAAATTAAAACGGAGAAAAAAATAATTCCACCTGGTATTGAACAAATTCAACGACTAGAAAATTTTAAATTTAAATTTTTGAGTTTTCTTAGTATATAGATATTTATGTTGCCTATGGTACACAACGAACAAAGTAAAATATTAATTATTAGCAATTTAATAATGTGAATTTGACATTTTTTATGTATTTGTTTCATTCCAAACGGGGGATTAAATAAGTTGCTTTGAATGGATCTCACAGCATATAATAGCAAATGATAGATGACGTTCACTAAGTTAAAACATTGAGAATTTACATTAGTGACCAAGCCCACAAGATGAAGTTAGAAATTTTAAAGTGATCAAAGTATGGCCGCCAGACATAACTCATCAGCCTCATGGATGGACACGATCCCTTACCCAACAAGCCTCAAAGTGCTATAAGTCGCGCGTTAGCCTATCTCGAGGAGGAAGAGATATAAAGGTTGTAACTCACTCACCTATGTGACCTTAGTTTTGTTAAGTGAACAAACATGTATATTATCATATTTCATCAACACTAAAAATATAAACATTTAAGGCACGAAGAAATTGATAACATCTTCTAGTTTTATTTTAACTTCATGAATTTGAAGTTGAGTTGGTGTCCATAAATTCAAATGAGATTTTATCTAACAGTCAAGATTAAAATATTTTGCTTCATTGGATAAACTTTTGTAAGAATTCAAAAATTGAAAATACAACTTCAATTCTTAAAGTTGTATTTCAACTTAAAGAACTTCTAATACTAAAGAAACGCTCCTTATTGGGATTATAAAAGTAATAATAAAAATTAAAAAGAAAGAAGGTACAAAGAAATATTATGATCCATGAATTAATCCTACCTTATCAATGATCAAACTCAATCAAATAGTAAGAAGTCAAACTTTTCCATTCTCCAAAAGTGAAAATATCAAGGTTAAAAGGCATATACTTCCCCCAACACTTCAAAAACCTACACATACCTTCCCTCATAATTCATGAAAAAAAAATAGAAATTCTGTTTTGACCCTATATCTTCAGTAAGAATTGTGAACTTGACCCTATAATTTAATTTCTTTTGCATATAAACCCCTAAAGCTATTCAAAGTTATTTCCAAACCAAGAGATCATGAGTGAAAAAGATTGGACCAACTCTAATCCTTCTTAAAGCCACTATTAGATGTTTTTAGGATTATTTAAGACCAAATTTGAGCTTGTGAGTGAGGTGCTTTTAGGATAAACAATTGAAAATGGCTAATGACAGTAATAAAGGATATTTATGTGCAAGAGAAAATGGAACAAAAAAAAAAACTTTTGAACATCAAGTTCATGTTTCTGAAAAAGAATCAAATTTTTTAAGTATTACTAGATCTTTAAATTTCCTAGTAAATAGCATGTTTGAAATTATTGGTACTTTAAAATATAATAAAAAATAAAATAAATAATGTAGATCTACCAGTAAACATAAGAACATTATTGGAACAGTTAGTCAACAAAGACCATGGAGGCGAAATATCTATTCTTCAAACAAATGAAAATGAAAAAATTCCTACCTAAAACAAAGGAGGTAAAGGGGGATTTGATGAAATCTTAGCAAGAGCAAAAACTACTAAAGAGAAAACTAATAAAACTTTCCAAGCAAATATTTAAAATCTTAGAATATTGGAGATCTAGATATAAGGAAGAAAATGATGTGAAAAAGAGAAATAAAATGCTCAACCAGATGCAAAATCTCTATATCCAATATGAGAATCTATTCAAAAAATATGAATATGTTTTCACTTTGGATTCTAATTCTGAAAAAGCCTTTCAAAACTGAAAAAGCCATTCCTAGAAAAATTGAAAAAAAAACTCAAAAGAATATCAATATAAAAATTGAATGGAATGAAGAAGATTCAACGAGATTAAAAGAAATCAAGACATTATTTAAACGTAATCTGAAGGTTTATTTTCCTAGAGAATCTGATCTCTTAATCCCAGAGACAGATGTGTCAAAAATATTTTGGGGAGTTGTGCTAAAACCAGTAAAAATAAAAGAGAAGCCTGAAAATAAAGATATTTCCAAAATTCTTAAAGAACGAAAAGGTTCTGAAAAATTACTATGTGGATATAATTCCAGAAATTTTAAACGAAATGAACTTAACTATACTATCTTTGAAAAAGAACTCGTAGCCATAAAAATGGCATAAAGAGATTTTAGATTTATGTAACTTCTGTTAATTTTTTAATAAAGACAGATAATCAAGCGGTCAAAAACTTTTTTAAGAAAAAAAGAGTTGAAGATAATCTTATAAGAATTTAGATGGTTCAATTATAGTTCCCAGTATACATTTAAAATTGAGCATATAGGATCTATTAAAAATGTTCTTGTAAATTAGCTTAACAGGCATCCAGAGGCTATTAAGATTAACAAAAGTCTTTAATATTATAGAAATTTTTAGAACAGCCAAACAAGGCTGAGATGTCTAGGGCAACCAACTCTAAGGGCAACAAAGTACAAGCAAAACAAGTTGAAAACACTATTACCGATCATTGAAGCTATGCTTAAGTAGTGCTAAAAAGGCATCTTGCTTTTGCAGAAGAACCAATACCATACTTCTTCAATCCTTGTTTGGAGGACAAACTTTATCGTTCCCTAAATAAAATATGGAAAAGCCATATTTAGGGAAAAAAAACTATGAATTCCGCAAAGCAATGAAATGAATGGCATACGAGCTAAAAAAGTTCCAAGACAAAATTAACAATTTGAAAGAATTATCAAGAAACATGATTTCAAAATTTAATTTTGAGACTTTATTATTTGATTATCAAAGAATTTCTAAAATTCATCAAATTATGGAGATTTTAGAAATTTCTACCAATAATGCCATTTTGAAAATGTCAAAAAAATTAAGCTTTATGAAAAGGGTAAACAAGTCATTCCTAGAGCAATATTTTCAATCATTGATAACTATATTAATGATCAAATAATTAAACCAAATTTTCAAGAATTTTCTAATAAAACTAGATATAATCCTTTTTTCCATATCAAAAAAATTCAATTCGACCTTCAAGTAGACAACTTTAGGTTTGAAGTGTCGATTGGGACTTGGTCAAAAAGATTATCTTCAATCCACTGGAGACAATAGCCTACCAAGATTTCCCAACACTAATCAAAGCCATGATCAACAAAATTCCCTATGACTTTAAAAGAAAATTCACGGCATTTAAATTTATAGCTCTTTGGGGTAGTGATACAATAAAAGACTTTTTGAGCCACATCATATCTTGAAATAAGGGGAATACTCCCTTTTTGATATCTATCTTTCCTCTAAAAAACTAGAAGGAGAGGTTACTTTAGAAGAACAAATTATTTTATGGTATTGGGTAGAAATGGTTTGCTAGACCAAGATTTTACAGATTAGGCCAAAAAAACATATGGCAACTAATAGTAGGAGATTATTTTTGTCTTCTATTCCATTAATGTTCCGAGCTATAAGAAAAGAAGCATTCAACTTTTTAAACAAAATTAGCTGAATAGAAATTGATGCATCCTTAGAGGTCATTAATTTATCTCGATGATCACTATGAAAATTTTGAAAAAGAAATGGAATAGGAAGCCATTGTCCCAACTGAAGAAGCCCAAACACAGCATGATTATTGGAAAAATATAGACGAAGAGACTTGGCACAACATAGAGAATATGATGGAAGGCTAACAAAAGCCAAATCATCATGAAAGTACAATGGACCAACCAGGCATGCTGCCAAAAGAAAAAGAATAACTTTTTCTAAAATGGGCCATGAACGATTACACCCTTATCCAGCATAGGATAAAAGCCCATGTGAAAGAGTATGTTTTAACTAGAAGAGGTTCCCTAAATAATTGTACTATTTAATAATGTTGTTTATCTTTTTCTTTTCCAGAATTTTCTTTCCTCATCTTTTATTATGATATATTGGAAATCTGGGATTTAAAATCCAGAGTTGTTGTCTATAAGTAGCTCTATTGTTTAAGAAAGGGGCATCGAAAAATCAAAGTACTCTATCCTTTCTATAAGTCTTCCGTTTGTAATAAATCTTCTAGTAATAAAAGTTTGTGTGGTTGTGTGTAATATTCTAAGTATTTTGGTTATAATTAATAATATTCTGATTGTTTGGTAAGTATTGTTAATTTTATGGAGCATTTCTTCAAGTGATATTAGAGTCTATACGGTTCTAAGGATGTGATTGTAAGCATTCTATTTCATTGAAGTATGATCTTTAATTACTAGAAATTTATAATATTTTTTTGTAATTACTTGTGTGGTCCTCAAGGGTTTTTTTTTCTTTTTTTTTTTTTCGTGATTCCTGAAATTTGTGGGGTTACAAGAAATGTGAATGCAGCTGTTTAAAATATTTAGGAGGTGTCAGCGTAAGTTACCCAAATATCTGGGGTTACAAGAAATGTGAATGCAACTGTTTAAAATATTTAGGAGGTGTCGGCGTAAGTTACCCAAATATCTGGGGTTACAAGAAATGTGAATGCAGCTGTCTAATTCCAATGTAATTACTTTTCTAATTGACTTGCTACCCCAAGTCCAACATCTAGATGGAATCACAAAAAGTCAATTTCACATGGGTTATTGGAATCATAGGTGGAGCTCCACGTGGAAAAGTCTGACGGAGGTCTCCGACAAGTTGACAATCTCTACATCGAGGGCCTATTCTCATCGGGTTGAAGTCGAGGAAGATTCAAGCAGCTGATTACATGATTGGTTGCCCAATCGTTACACGCGTTTCTCAAGTGGAATCTTGGGTTGCGTTTGGCAAGTTTTTAACAGTTTCTTTTTTTTTTTTTAATGACTAAATTTTATATTTTAAATTATAAAGGTTAAAAATTTTATTACAAACAAAAAATCAAAAAGTTAACTACTAAAAATTAATTTTTTTTCCTTCTCAATGACAAAAGACTAAGTTTTCAATAGTTAACTAAAAACCAAACCAAACCAAACTAAGCCTTTTCCCACTAGGTGGGGTCGGCTATATGGATTTGACGACGCCAATCAAAT
>QLOD02000013.1:20179098-20191143 GCA_003260245.2 Sideroxylon spinosum | reverse complement strand
CCCTGCCTATGCTTACTTGTCCGGATGGAGTACTAGGGGTTACATGGCATGCCCAACATGCAACAAGGATGCCTCTTCCTTTGGATTAAGAAGATATTTTATATGGGTCATCGTATTAAATTTTATTCCGTTATGTAAAATTTAGGATTATAGTTAAATTCAAATATTATCATCATCTTATTTCACTATACTTTGATAATTGAGATCAGATAAAATTAAAACTATTATTATTTATAAATAAAAAGGAAAATAGAAAATAATGTAATAAATTCATTTTTAAATTTCTATTATTTTACATATCTAATTTTTCTTTAATGTATTATTTCAAGAAATTTTTGAATTTCTATCCAAATTTGATTCTCGATGAATATAATTAAGTGGTAAATGTAATTTATTTATCATGTGACATTTCAATTAGTAAAAATAAATTAATTATACATTTTATTTATTAATAAATTAAAATCTTTATTTAACGAGTAAATTAATTTTTTGTATATAATTTAAAAAATTATTTTTCTTGTTTTAATTTGGAAATAATGAAAGAATGGTACAAAGTTATCATTAGCAAATACACATGAAGACACTTATCGAAAAAAACATAAAAAATGATATAAAGATAAAGGAGTATTGGAAGAGCTACTTCTATAAGTTATTTAATGAAAGCAGCAGTAGTGACTTACAATTGGGGCAGCTTACTACTTTTAGGGAAGAATTGAATGATATATTCTATAGGAAAATTAGTAGGAGGAAGTAAAAGAAATATTGAAAATGATGAAGAATGGAAAAACGATTAGGCCAGATGATATCACTATTAAAGTTTGGAGGAGCTTGGGGGAGAATGGTATAAGTTGGTTGACAAAGCTTTTAAATATATTGCTAAAAAGCAAAAAAATACCAGATGCATGGAGGAAAAATATTCTTATACCCATATACTAGAACAAAAGAGATATTCAAAACTATGCAAACTACCACAAGATTGAATTGATAAGCCATAAAATGAAATTATAAGAGAGAGTTATTAAGAGAAGACTAAGAAGAACAACAAACGTTTCAGAGAATCAATTTGGTTTCATGCCTGTGAGATCAACTATGAAGGCTATCTTTCTCCTGAGGATATTAATAGAACAGTATAGAATAGGTAAAAAAGATTAACATATGGTGTTCATTGATTTAGAGAATTTCTATAACCAGGTTCCTAAGGAGGTTCTATGCAGAGTATTGGAAGAGAAAGGAGTGTGTGTCGCATATATTAAAGTGATAAAGGACATATATGATAGAGCCGTGACATCTATACGGATGACTGGCAGAGAGACTAAGAAGTTTCCTATCATAATTGGTCTACACTAAGTCTTAATGTGAAGCCCGTACTTGTTTGCTCTAGTTATGGATGAGATAATAAGACCTATTCAGGATAGGGTACCGTGGTACATGTTGTTTGCAGGTGACATTGTTTTAGTAGATGAGATGAGAGAATGAATGAATGCTAAGTTAGAATTATGCTAAGAAACGTTAGAGACAAAAAAGTTTTAGACTAAATTGATGCAAAACAAAATATATGGAATGAAAATTTAGTTAAGTAGTAGGACAACTGATAGCATAGAAGTAAATTTGGGCACATAGAAAATTATAGAGAAAAAAGAACTTTAAGTACCTTGGATCTATGGTGTAACAAGATAGAGAGATTGATACTGATATAAGTCACAAGATTCAGACCAGGTGGACCAAATGGAGGGGTGCTTTGAGGGTCTTGTGTGATTGGAAAGTCCCCCTCAAGATGAAAGGAATGTATTATAAGGTGGTGGTGAGACCAGTGTTATTATATAGATTATAGTGTTGAGCAGTAAAGCATAATCATGTTCAGAAGATGGCATTTGTAAAGTTAAGAATGCTAAGATGGATGTGTAGGATCACAAGGAGAGATAGGATTAGGAACGAGAAGATTAGAGGCGAAGTAAGAATAGCATTGATTGAAGATAAAAAAAGAGAAAATCGATTAAGATAGTTTGGCCATATTAGAAGACGTCCAATAGAGGCACCGGTTAAAAAGTGTGAAAGTATGGAGATTGCTAGGAATAGAGAGGGAGAGGAAGACTTAAGAGAAGTCAGAAAAACACAATTAAACATGACCTTGCCTACATAAATCTAACAGAATTGATAGGCATCGTCAAACCCATATAGCCGACCTCACCTAGTAGGAAAAGGCTTAGTTTGATCTAGTGTATTATTAACTTATTTTTAAAATTTAAATATATAAAAGAATAAATATAAATGTCCATCGCATGTACATTCTAACTAGTATTATATAAGATTATGAACACTTGAAAACAATTTTTTGGACAAAAATGTCCTCATAAGAATCATATGTATCGAAAAAATTTCATGATTTAATATATAATTGTTTGACCAAAAATATCCCAATAAAAATCATAAATACCCAAGAATTCAATGATTTAATGCATCCAAAAAAATTTTATGGAAAAAAAAGTCCTCATGAAAATCATAAATGCCTAAAAATTCCATGATTTAATACACTATTATTTGACAAAAAAAAATCACCATAAAATTCATAAATACCTAATTTTTTTAACAATTTAATTAGTGAAAAGGTTTTTTCAACAAAAATGTCCTCATAAAAATTATAAAAAAATCCCACAAACCTTATAATTTAATACATATTTTTGAACAAAACATATGCACATAAAATCATAAGTATCCAAAAGTTTTATGGTTAATACATGTTATTATTACTATTTACTATAACCTGTATTAAAACATTCTAACATACCTACCCTTTTTTTTTTTTCATTATTTCAAAATTCAATTATTATTGATTATCAAACAAACCTTTATAACTTTTACTTTTATTCACTAAAATTTACAATTTAGCTTCAAATTCAAGGAAGCAATTGCTATTAGTTATCAAATTAAATCACATTCGCTTGATAATTACAAACTCATATATATATATATATATACACATAGACGTATCTAGCCCAATATATATATGCCCTGTCATATATGTTTATACTACTTTAAGGATATAAATGTGCCCTGTCATATATATTAATACTACTTTAAGGAAGAATCGATTTTGGTGTGTCTCTCTACCTGTTTTTTTTTTTTTTTTTTTTTAAACTCCATGTAAATTTTTAATTTTACAGTTACCTAACTCCTGTTAACTTTTCTCAATTTCTCTTTCTAACTTATTATTCTATAAATAATTTATAAGAATAAAAAAAACACTAAGTAAAAAAAATAAAAAGAGAAAAAAAATGAATATCACACATAGTATATTGTATGTTCTTATCCTAATTTAATTAAACATGTATAACTTAATCCAAATTAAATTATTTTATGTAAATTGTAGATTAAAGGCACAATTTTTATCATTATTAACTATGCATAAATTTGTGCATTACGTGATTTTATTAGTTATGTTATGAGATGTTTGAAGGGGAGTCTTGGCGCAACGGTAGAGTTACCACTATATGACCTTGTGGTCACGGGTTCGAGTCGTGGAAACAGCCTCTTGCAATGCAGGGTAAGACTACGTAAAATAGGTCCAATGTGGCCCGACCCTTCCCCGGACCCCACATAGGTGGGAGTTTCGTGCACCGGGCTACCCTTTTTATGTTATGAGATGTTTGAGTTTCAAAGGCCTAACCTATTTTTCTATTATTTAGAATTTTCAAAATATAAAATTAAATGTGTCCTCGGTTCTTTCATGGTTAACAAAGCAAATTATTTATGTTTTAGCTAATATTTTAATATCTTTCAAATCATTGATTAATTATTTTTCCTATTATTAAATATAAAAGAGATTCATGCACTTAGGCCGCGTTTGGTTCCCTATTCTTTCTTTACAAACTTTTGCCAACTTTGTAACAACCTACATCTGCATGGTAGAATATTATCTATTTTGGGCTTAGTTAGATGTTTCCCAGGGGAATCACCCATCCTGGTACTGCTCCCACTCGAGTACGCTTAACTCTAAAGTTCCCACTAAATTTAATGTACTCACAGCTTTAAAACGAGTTGTACTTCATAGATGTCGAATATTACATATATGTCACTTCATTTCTCTAACTAAGTAATGTGAGATAAAATGCATTGCTTCTAATCTTTACCTTCTACTTCACTCTCCAACAAGTAAAGTCTCTTATAGATAGGCCCCTCACAATCCTCCCCCCTAATAGGGATTGGGAGTGACTGCCTACAAGAGTGTGAAATAAAAAGTGAAGAAGAGAAGAAATGCATTTTGTCCTACATCGCCTAGGTTAAAAAAGATAATGAGATATATATATATATATATATAATCTTCGACGTTTATAAAATATAATGTATTTTAAAGTCATGAAAGAACTGGATTCAGTGAATATTCCAAGATCAAGTGTGCTCGAGTGGTAGTAGTACCAGGATGGACGACCTCTAGGAAAAAGCTAACCAAGCCAAAAGCGAATAACACTGTACTATGTAGATGCAGGTCGTTACAAATAGTACTAGAGCCTGACTCAGCAAGAAGTGTGGGATTACGTGGGGATGTGTACCTTGTTAGGAGGGGAATTGTGAGGGATTGTGAAAAACTTTACCTGCAAGAGAGTGAAGTAGAGAAGAAATACTTTTATCCCACAATGCTTTTACCCCACATTACCTAGGTGTGGAATGGGAATAATCTACCTAATACAAGGCCCTTTCTGGAGCATCTATGTGCATCTTACCGAAACAAAACCATGAAGATTGCAAAACTTATAGTAGACAATATTATACTACGTGAATTATAGGTCGTTACAAACTTTCTCCAATTTTTTTTTTTTTTTGAATTTTTGTTGGCGATTGTTCAAATAGGTAATGAAGAGCACATTTGAATGGGTTTGATCAAAATTTTTTATTATGCCGACCAAATGCTAAAAGTTAAAGGCAAACTATATTCTTTGTCTTTCCTTTCTTTTTCTAATTTTTATTTTTTTGGGGGTATCAAATACTCCCTTAAATTGTTAATTAAAGGGCATCTGCTTGCACCAATATCATTTTTAATATGATAATGTTTGAAATCTATGAATTTATGAAAAATATTCCTGAAAGTAAAAATATAAATGTATCATATAAAAGAAAATTTAATTAAAAAATCAATGCATTTAATCATTACCTACAAAGAAAAAAATTTATCTAAGCTAATATTTAAAGTGGAAAGAATTTAGTGACACATTTTAGAAAATAATTCTAAGATGATATGTAGCTAGTAAATGTACATATATAGCCGTTTCATATAGAAAAGAGATTCCAGATATGGATAATATAAATCCAAGATAAATTATAAGAAATTTTATTTAATAAACAAATTTAATACACTTAATCAATACCATTACAGAAAAACTTACTATAAATAAAATTTATATGGAAAAAAATTTATTGAAGTATTTTAGGAAATCATTTAAGATGAAATGAAGAAAACTAATAGCTTCTTCATATATATATATATAATTTATTATTTTATAAATTCAAAAATTAAAACAAAATGGTCTTACACCCTTGGAGCTCGATATTAACTCAAAAGTTACTATGGTAATATATATTGAATAGTAATAGTAAGCTCGTGTTATGCAATATATATATATATATATATATATGAATGTATTTATTTTAAGTACATTAATCATTAAAATTTGATTCTCTTAATTTACGAATATCATAAATTGGATAAATTTTACTTTTAATGTTTCTTTACTAAAACAAGTTATTTGAAAAAGAAATTCTCGATCTATTATAACCTCGGTTTTTTATTTTGTCAATTATTGAATTTTTGATAATTTAAAAAAATTTTAGGCCTTTAAGTTTAGTTATAGATAATGACTCTTTTTTTTAGGAGAGTTGGACTCAATTCTATGTTCTTAGCTACCTAATTCAATTTTGGCTATTTTTCAAAACACATCTTTTATTTATTTATTTATTATTATTTTTTTGTTCTTTTCTTTTATTTTTTTTTCTCCTCATTCCTTTCTCCCGATTGTTACCCAGTGACTGAAGTCTGGTCAAGTATAGGTACGAGACAACAGAGAGAGGATCTAGACAAAGAGAGAGAGAGAGAAATAGAAAGAAAAAATGAAATAGCACTTAGGTATAGGGGTTATCATCTCTTAAGGATTGGAAGCATCATGGGTTGCGGGTTTACTATTAACTAGATTAAAATGGTATGGTTTGAGATTCTGTGTGCTTCGTTAATTGTCACCTAGTTTTTCATAATTCAATTAAAATGATGTGATTGGTGACCCATGTACTTGACGAAGTGTTACCATCCTATTAACACCCCAAATTTACCCTCTTACTAAAAATTTACAAAATTTAATGCTTTTAATTGAATGGTGCTGTAATAATTAAAATCTCCTAAGCATCGGATATGTCTAAACATTGATAAAAAGCAAACATTTAGCAAAATGCTAGTTATACCCCCAGAGCTAGAGAAAAGCCAAGCTAAAGACCCAAATCATGGTAGATGGCTACCAAATTGTACAAACATGTCTAAGATATAAAACAGATAATTATAACATCAACAGAAGAGCCAAAATTTGTAATTAAAGGTCAATTCGGTCAAAAAGTCAAGAATATTCTCTATCGACACACCCGAAAGCCGATATCGATCGAAATGCCCAAATCAAGCCATAATGTAACGACCTGCATCTATACAGTACAATATTGTCCGCTTTGGGCTTGGTAAGTTACTTCACAGGAGGTCACCCATCCTAGTACTGCTCCCACTGGAGCACGCTTAACCCTGAAGTTCCCACTGAACCCAGTGCCCTCACAGCTTTAAAACGCATTGTACTATATTGATGTCGAACATTACATATATGTCACTTCTTTCCACTACCCAGGCGATGTGTGACGGAAGGCATTGCTTTTCTGTTTCACCTCCTGCATCACTCTTCTGTAGACAGAGTCCCTCACAGGCAGGTCCCTCGCAATCCCTCACACATAAACAAATAAGTAGGTACATAACATCCTAAGAAATGCCAAAGGACATAAAGGTAGGCTTAGAATAGCTAAAATATCGATCTAGAGATTATTCGGGCTCCACCGACCCAAAATAGCTCTTACTGACGAGAAGAAAGCTACTAGCACACTAGACACAATTTGAGCATCCAGAAAAAGGTAGACTATCTTCAAATCATACAAGAATAACAAGGGTAGGTTCCCTAAGGTAATGGTATAGATAAGTCTGGTTAAGTCAAACCTTCGGAGGTACCTTCAGAACTTCTTTTGCGAAATTCACCAATTTTTTATAAATTCATAAAAGTGTCTTAGAGTCTCTCTGATGGTCTCTAAGATCCATCCTGGTGGCGCCTCCAAGGGTCGCGCAAAAGTTTTGGCTGATCCTTTCTCCATTTCAGCTCATTTCAGAGCAGCAGTTTTCAAATAGGCCTTATTCAATCCTAAAAAATCAAAATTGAACTCGATTTTGATCTAATTAGGTTAAATTGCTCCAAAAGTGCCAGAAGGTCTCGAAGCTTCTGAAAACTACTCCAAAGGTCTTAGAATTGCTTGAACCTATTGGGGTGAAACTTGAACTTTGCAAAACATGGCCTTGAGCAAGGGGCTCATGCCAAATGGCCCTTTTTTTTGGCCTTGAAGGCAATGGTTTGCCTTAAAGGCATGTGGCAAACTTCTTTGCCTGTCTCAAATGGCAAGAAGTTTTGCCCCGATTTGCTTTGCAATTCTGATCGCCTGTAGCGCTGTGTAGACATATTTACACGTTCTGCAGGACATAATGGACTGCTAGATGAACCTAACAAAGACTTTTGTCCCCCCCTTTTTTTGGGTAATATTGTTCGTCAAATGAAACAGGTGATGTTTGTCACCGTTTGAAAGGACAAAAATTTTATTCAGCCAAAAAGCCTAAAATAAGCCACCCCTAATTTCATTTTTCATTCATTTAACACTCGGTGCCTTTAAAGCTTCTCTTTCTAAAAAAAATCCTGCGTTGGTATAATTTTTTCTTTCTATCTTATTTTTTAATTTGATGTATTTACATAATTAGAATAGAATAATTCTAATTGTATAAATAAAATTATTTGTCAATAAAAGATATCCAAATCATAATTCAAGTTTAGGCTGGATTTACTCGAGAAAAATTTTGTAAAATTTCAGGCATCATACATATATCATGCCCACATCATACTAAGATACTAGACCATGTCATAACATCATTCTTATGTTATACCATGACATAATACCACGTTTACCATGTTATGCCATTTCATAAAATCACATTATCATACTAGGCCATACTAGATATCATGTTCACCATGCCATGTCATCCTTGCTATGCCGTGTTATGTCATTATCATCCTAGGCCATGTTGTCATTCTATACAATATTATAATATGCTTTAACCATGCTATGCCATGCTAGTTTGTTATATTATTATGCTATACCATACTAACACATCTTGTCACCATCCTATAACATACGATGACAAGCTAGGACATCATTTACCATACTTGCACATACCCTTAAATGCCATTGATATGCCTGCACATGCCTCAATATGCTAGGAGATTATTTACTATGCTGGTACATGCTATGACATGCCATGCATCATGTTTCAACATGCTTGCACAGAACTTGATATGTTAGAACATAACCAAACATGCAAACACGCACCTACTAGGGTAGATACAGACTTAAAAATCAAATGCTTATCAATCTAAAGCATTTACCTTAGTGGAGTCTTTAGAGACTGTGAATAGCTTAGGATGGGCTAAGTCGATGATTTTTAAGTCATGACTTCCCTTAGATATATCTAACATGCATCTTTGAACTGTCATTCAAGCTAGAATATAAATTATCAACATATTCGACATTCCCATGACATATCTGATCATAGTAATTACATTACTCACAATACATTCGGCTCCTGGCCCATTTGTAAAAACTTGACATAATTATCAAGAACTGAGCTCTTAATTTGAGCTGAGTTTTTTTCCCAAATGATACTCACAACACCTATGCTAAGCGCATCCTTGGGAGTTAAGCTACTCATTAGAGTGAAGTTCATTCCTCTAGTTACTCTCAGGCACTAACTATTCATTTCTCATTTGGAACGATCCCATTTTATAGTTGCGCACTAGGTGTTAACTATCTTTCTAATTAGAGCTACGTAGATCTAATCCCTTCACAGAGTACGTAGGCAGCCCGAGCAAAAGGATTAAGTTCGGTCACCTACTTGGGGCTAAGCTCATTTACCAGGTTAGAAGTAAGGCATTAACCATCTCATTTGGAGCAAGGCTCCATTCCCCAGTTATGCACTAGATGCTAACTGTTTCTTCTATAGTTATACACGAAGCGCTAACTGTTCCTTATCCTTTGGAGCAATGCTCTATGCCTTTAGTTATGCATAAGGCACAAACTAATCATTTTCACTTGGAAGTGACACTACAGGAAATATGGGTATAGGCGAGGAAAATATTCCTTGCTAAAAGTTACTTATTCTTCACCAAAGACTATAGGCGAGGAAACCTATTCCTCGCAAATTTCCTCGCCTGTCCTTGGTTGCTTATAGTGTTTGGCGAGGAAAATTGATTTCCTCGCCTATAATAAGATTTTAGCAACGAAATGTTTTTTCCTCGCCTATGCTTGCTTTTAGCGGGGAAACAAATTTCCTCGCCTATACTTATTTTTAGCGAGGAAATCTTTTTCCTCTCCTATACCTCCTTTTAGCGGGGAAACATTTTTCCTCGCCTATACTTATTTTTAGCGAGGAAATCTGTTTCCTCACCTATAATAATTTTTAGGCGAGGAAATAAATATTCCTTGCCTATAGTTGAACTTTTAGGCATGAAAAAGATATCCATTTAGCAAGGAACTTGTTTCCTCACTAAAAGTATTGGTTTTAAAAAAAATAAATTTTCTGAATATTTAATTTTCCAAAAAAAAAAAAAGGCCTGTTACAATAAATTAAAACTACAAATAAACCTGAGACAACATTAAAATATCATACTAAAGTCATTCAAATCCAACGACAAACAATGAAATCCACGAAATAAAATAAAAATATTAAGATTACATACAATTAAAATAAAGAAAACTAAAATCCAAAAGGTTTAATACAAACTATCAAATGCCTAAACCTAGAGATGAAGAGGTACACTAAGTAGAAGTGGTCCTAAAGGAGCGAAACTCTTCAAACATCTTCAATAACTGAGCTTGCTGCGTCTCCATATCTTGAAACTTCCTGGAAAAAAGATTTCGCTCAGCTTCCCTTTCAGCTTCCATTTGCTCCAATTTTTGCATCACGCTTTCAAGTTGGGATCTCGAACTAGCACAGCTTGAGCAATGCAAATTACGCACCGAAGGGGGCTTTGGCCCATGGCCCATCCCACGTACATAGCCAGATTTCCTCCTTAAAACCCGCATCCCTACAGCATCCTCACTCAATGCATTATAGCCATCAAAGGTAGGCTCACTCCTCACGCGTACCGTCTCATCCTAACATTTATTATGACTAATGTGAGAATATTGTCAAACTATAATCTAAAAATAAAGTCAAAAAAAATTACAAAAACTTACATGTAACTCTCCTGCCTTCGTGCAACACCATTGGTTACTTTTTGTTGTGTGTGCTTGCTTCCACCATTCAATGAAACCAATTGGCTCATTACTTTCAGGATCCACCTATAAAAAAATAATAGATAAGTACAAAAGCCAATGTTATAAATAGAACATGTAAACTAATAATTACCATGCTATGACGAGCAGGCACAAATGCACGTGATCCCATTGAATGTGTAATGGTTTGATGAGACCGATTTTGAGCATTTTTCAGACATTTCTCCTGAAAAGAGGCAAAGAAAAAACACATGTTAAATATTAAAAACATAATTACAACATATTGTTTAATACATGTTCATGTTAATTTTATTAACCTGGTAACTAGTGTTTGTCTATTTGTTGTCAACGTGCCACTCCCAATCCACTTGTAATACACTAGATGGGCAACGCACTCTTGCCTCCTCCACATTCAGTCCCTCATCCATCATATTTTTAAATTGCTTATACCATTTATGCCGTAAGTCACTCAATCGGGCCTTGAAAGTTTCCTCCACCCTTCTTCGTCCCACACTCCCAGGACTCACATCAATATTAATGCGTGACTGAAAATATAAGAGACATGAAAGGTTAAATTTTAATTTAATATGTTACCAATAATGATATTTAGTACCGTAAGACGCGCAAATACCTCCTCTTTATCCCTCTCGCTAATGTCAGCGTATCGAAGTTGATTATGTGGTAGAAAGTGTCTGGTAATAATACCACACTCGCTTGACAACTTAGCTGACTCGTCACAATCAAGCGGTCGTCCCTGCTCAAGGTCCACATTTACGCTCATAGGTCTTTTTGTCTTCTTAATAAGACGATCTAGACCAAGGCCCTGAGTGGATCCACGTACTGATCTGGTAGTTGAGGTGGACCCTACATTAAAAATATGAAAATAATTAAAAATATGTATATATAAAGTACAAAGAAAAAAATTGAATAAGAGTTTGACTTATACCAATACTACTACTCGGTGCCGGGGTTAGCTGGTCGCCTAACCCCCCATCTCCCCCAACTCCATTACTCTGTGCCCGTCTAGGATTCCTTCCTGGTGCCATCTGTAAATACATTATTCAATTAAAAAAAATCTTATAAAACTTTCAAAACTAAGTTCAAGTAACACTATATAAATTTTAAAACAGAATATATCAATAAACCAAGTTCAAATAATAGAGTAGGAATAGACCAACGTCGTTACCTTAAAAAAACTAACTATTTTGAGTTATTTTGAGTAAACAAACTAATCCGAGTAATCATCTTCTTCTTGTCCTCCTTCCTCATCATTTGTGTCATAGGCATATTCGTTGAGACTTTCATCTTCATCCTCAATATCATCAGATTCATAATCTTCTAATGCGATTCCATCATTTATTATTCCTTGTGGATTAAGTTCATTTCTACATAAAGTCCCAATCTCTTGTTCATCTACTTGGATCAAGTCGACTGACTCAAGCT
>QLOD02000013.1:20119054-20134881 GCA_003260245.2 Sideroxylon spinosum | reverse complement strand
GTCAGGTCATACAGATTAAATTATATAAATTTAATTAAATTGCTAATACTAATAATAAATTTATGCTGTATTTAATATAGTGCACCGCTGATCCCCAAATGGGAGCGGACTAATTTACGAGATCTGACCCATACTTTGGTTGTTGGTGGCGCTTCTCGGACGGCCCCGTTGAAAGGGTCTCCTCCTGAAAATCTCTACCTCTGGTTTTTGCCGCTACTGGTACGTCTCCGCAATTTCTGATTATCCACAATTCTGATTAAGCCATTTGTATTATCCTCTCCTTTTATTTTTCTTCTAATTTCAATTTGTTATTATTTTTTTTAAGTTTCTAGACTTGCTGTGTTTGATTCCTACCCGATCTCGATCCCTTTTTGAGGTAGATGCTGATTTTTTTTGAGTCACGCGTGCTGGGTTTTTGAAAACTTGATCTTGTTTTATAGAGAAAAATAAATAAATAAAAATTGATCTTTTCGATGGGTAGTTTTGAATGTCGTATTTGTTTGATCATGTACATTCTTATATCATTTTTACTTTGTTGTGTGTTTTTGAATGATGTTTTTGAATGGTGTTGTAGATTGGCTTGTTTTTCTGAGAAAGGATTTATATATTGTGTGATCAAGTTTGAAAAATGCTACAGCTTTATATGCCGGAGAATGCTACCGTGTTATTTGTTTGATCGTGTGTCATATCCCTTTTTTATTCTCAGCGTGTTTTTTGAATGAAGTGATGGAAATTGTAACGTTTTTTTTTTTTTTTTTTTTGATCCTCAATCTTTTGTAGATTGACTTGTTTTTAGCAAAATATATGATAAGAAAAGATATACTATACGAGGAAGATTGATAAATCTATAACTTATTAGATGCTTTATTCTTTTGATTTACTTCAGGGATCTTATTGACACCAATTCACTTGAGCACCTTATGTCCAGTTGAAAGTGGGTCCTAATTGGTTACCTTTGTTTAATCTTTGGTAGATTTTTCAGTATGTTGTAGTGAGAAAAGAGCTCTTCTGATTAGTTAAATGGTTTCTTAATCCATTGGATTTTCTTTTATTCATTTACCTGATGTGTCCCCCCAAACCTTTTTCGGCGTCAGGATTTGGGATCTTGTTCGGGTGTTTTGTCTGTTGACTTTCTGGTGGAGATTATGGATGTGGAGGTCGTGAAATCTGATTTGGCCAAAGATTCTGTGGAATCTGGGACTGAAGAAAGCAGCTCATTGTTGCGTGAGAAGGAAAATGAGATAGTGCATCAGGAAAGTGAGCCCATAAAATTTGGTTCACATGGTACAGACAAGCCAGTTGAAAGAAGCAACGATCCCGGGGCTAACTTCCCAAAGGATGCAGTTGATGAATGGCCTGAGCCCAAGCAGATCCATTCCTTTTATTTTGTTAAGTACCGAACATACGAGGACCTGAAACTCAAAGCCAAATTGGAGCAGGCTGATAAGGACATTCAAAAGAAAGCTCAAGCAAGATTTCAAATCATTGAAAAATTAAGGGCAAAAAGGGTAAGCTGAACTTTGTTTGAACCCTATTCGATTACAAGTGTTATCATGCAATGGTACCTCATAGCGAAGCTGTTGAAAGAGAGAGTTTTTTAAAACTTATTATCGGGGGAAATCTTAATTTTGTTTTTAAAGGAGCCCCCCCCCCCCCCAACAACAAAAAAAAAAAGTTACCAATAATGATAAAAACAACTACTTTTTAAATGACCACACTGCAGGGGTCAAGGAGAATAATCTTATATAAATATAAAAATTTAAGTATGCTAAAACAAGTTAGCACATTTGAGGCTTAATATCTTTTTCAAATCCCATGTTGGATGTACGTAAACTACTTGCTATTTATAATTAAAGAAGTGACAAAATTAAACAAAATCATGATATCATATGGTTTAGAGAAAAGTTGACCTTTTTCGTGCACTTGAATATTTTCATGACTAAATTAGTTATGGTTAAGAGGCACTAAAATATAAGTGGAGAATAAAAGAGATAATGTTAATGCATAATCAAGGGGAACTATGGGAGTAAGCCTATTTTAATTTGCAATAACGAATAGGCTTTTGCGACTAGGGTTTGTTAATTGGCATTCTAATAATTTAACTTCCGTGTTGTATGTGTATTGTATATCAAAAGAAATTAAAAAAAAATATAGTTTTCTTATTACAAATTGAAAATTATTTCATGTTAAACCTGTCTTCTTAGTTTTCTTATCACAAATTGAAAATTATTTCATGTTAAACCTGTCTTCTTGGTTTTCTTATCACAAATTGAAAATTATTTCATTTTACACCTGTCTTCTTCAGAATCATCAACTCTGCGAGTCTGAGGGTATGCTAAATATGTTATCTGAGTATTTTTTTTTTGTGTTATTGTGTTATTGATTACGATTTCTTCATCAGACTTTGGAGCCAGTTAATTGGCTGAACTCATTCATTGTTCTTTTTATATAACTCTGAGGTAGCTTTTGTGATTTTAGTATATGTAACTGGATTTTTATTACACCATTCCATTATTATTGTTGATTAACATTATGAGTGAATTAACAGATTGAAGTAATGTTGATTGTGAGAAAGCTATTTGTTGTTGCATGAACCTTGTAAAGATTTAAGAATTCTATCATGGTCCAGCATTGTTTCATATATGTCTAACTGTTTGGTTTTACTGCATTTATTTATGTCATCTGTAGTCAGAGCGAGCTCAGGTGATTTCTCAAATGAAGCCTCTTAATGATGAGAACAAGCAGTTCCGGACGATGGAGGATGTAAAGAGAAAAGAGATGGAACCTCTGCAGCAGGCACTGGGTAAGTTGCGTAGCACAAACATTGTTAGCCGAGAGAAGGGTATTGGTCTATGTTCATCTGAAGAAGAGCTTAATAATCTTGTAAGCTTCTAATTAAGCTTTTTGCATTGTTTGAACTCAATTAAAAGTTTTGTTGTCCTGGGACTCCTTGCGTATCTTTCATAAATTTCAATTGGAAAAGAAAACTACCATTGCATAGTTGAAGCCATAGTGTTTGTTTTATTGTATTTCCCTTTATATCCTTTCTTGGTAATTGTTAAATACAGATCAAAAGCATTCACTATCGTATTCAACATGAAAGTATTCCACTTTCGGAGGAGAAGCAACTCCTTAGGGAGATTAAACAACTTGAAGGGACAAGGGAAAAAGTAATTGCTAACGATGCCATGAGAGCAAAGATTCAGGATGCAATGGGTGAACATGAATACATTCAGGACCAGGTTAAAGTAAGACAACCCTTTTTATTTCTGTCACCATACTGTCTTTCTTCATTGCATTTCTGCTATTGCTAATTAACAGTGCCTTTATTGTAGTATCTGTTGTTTGTTATGTGAATTTCCATCTTATTGTAGCATATGGGAGTTGATCTGGTTGGAGTTAGAAAGGAGCAGCAGGTAATTAAGGCCAAGCTTAAACCTCTTAGTGAGAGAAAGATGGTCATAGACAAAGAAATTGAATCTCTAGAGGAAGAGCTGAATGCTATATCAGAAAAAAGGGAAAAAGGTTATGAAACGTCAAGAGAATTGAAAAAACAGCGTGAGGAGGGGGTATGTTGGTTTCCCTTCCATTTACAACTAGACATTTAGAACTGCTTATTGTTTATTTTTCACTGTTCAATAGTCTTGTAAGGATTTATTCTGCTAAATTGGATAACCTTCTTCTGAATATCTGTTTGTTAATTTTTCTAGTATTTGGTGGATCTTATTTGTTCACAACTATTTGTTCACTTCAAAATAGACAGGGTTAAGATTGCCTCTTCAGTGCTACTTGTGTCTTAACAAGGTGTATGTGGCCATTTTAAAATAATCAATGATCCTTTGCTCTTTTGTGTAAGCAATCTGCATTTTGTTGAGTAAAAGTCCTCATAAAAATAAACTATTGTAGCTTGTCGAACGGAACTGTTGATGTTGTGGCTGAAGCATTCTGATCTGAGTCAGCTATATAAAATTTCTTACTTCAATATTCTTTTCTTTTCTCTTACTTTTGTCTTTATTTGAGCCACTGGTATAAGTTAAGGTGTCTGTTTCTAGTAGGTATTTTTATGTTTATAAATACGTTAGATGCAAATAACGAGAATTTTTTTTTTCAACTCTCCTAGGTTGCTAGGATTTACTATGACATGTTTGCTTGGTAAAATTGCCCCATTGTTATCCCAAGCTTCTATTAAATTACTTATTGCTGAGTATAATTGCTTTGGAAAAATTAAGTTCTACAGAGTCATATCTTTACTCAATGCCTTCATGTTTTCAGAATACTTGCTTTTATCAAAACCGTGTAGTCTTGAACAAGGCCAGAGAACTTGCTGCCAAGAAGGATATAGAAG
Source organism: Sideroxylon spinosum (assembly GCA_003260245.2). NCBI lineage: Eukaryota > Viridiplantae > Streptophyta > Magnoliopsida > Ericales > Sapotaceae > Sideroxylon > Sideroxylon spinosum. The sequence goes on along the minus strand of QLOD02000013.1, from coordinate 20,130,536 downwards.
CCCTTAAAGAGATGGGCAGTGTGGAGGTTTGTTACCCTTAAAACTTCCCTTGTCAAAACGATATGAGACTTCCATTTTATTGTTTTGGTTAACTTGTTACTTATCCTCTTATCTTATGTGGAATAGGTTGAGAAATTTATGTCCCTGTGGAAGAATAACAAGGCTTTTAGGGATGATTATGAGAGAAGAATTTTGCCATCATTGGACAATCGACAGTTGAGTAGGGATGGACGGATGAGGAACCCAGATGAGAAGCCAATTGTGTTACCGCAAGCATCAACTTCCTCTGAAACTGCGACCCTCACCAAAACTATTGTAAAACAACCAAAAGAAAATTCTATCCCCACTCCACAGAATGATAAGTTACTTGTGGAGGAACCCCAGAAAGAATCAAAAAGTAAATCCCAGAAAGAGCCAAAGAATAAAGTAACAGGTTCAGGAACAATTTTGGAGCCTATTAACTTGGAAGAGAAAGAGAGGATCTCTGAGTCTGACAAACTGCAAAAAGATTTACATCCTAAACGAAATGAAGTTAATGAAGCCAAGTTGAAAGAGATGAGAAAAGAAGAGGAGATTGCAAAAGCTAAGCAGGCTTTGGAGAGGAAAAAAAAGTTGGCAGAAAAAGCAGCTGCAAAAGCGGCTATAAAAGCACAAAAAGAGGCTGAAAAGAAGCTTAAGGAAACTATTGTTTCTTCCATTATTTTCCAGATTGTTGACTTGCAATTTTGTTGAAATTTTGAACTAATGGGATTTCTTTTCAATTTGCCACAGGAGCGTGAAAAGAAAGCAAAGAAGAAGGCCGCAGGGTCTGCTCCAGGACCTAATGAAGAACTAACTGAAGCGGATGCTGAGATTGCTGAACCAGAAAAGGCTGCTGAAAACGATGAAGCACCACTACCATCAAAGGGTAAGGGACAAAAAGAGAATGCTATCGGGTACAGAAGTAGACCAAAAGGCCCGAATTCGATGCCAAAAGTTGTACTCAAGCGGAAAAAATCATCCAAATACTGGGTGTGGGCTGCTCCCGCCGCTTTGTCTGCTGGGCTGATGCTTTTAGGGATTGCATACTACTATTTTTTTCTGAAAACACAAAGCTAGAAATGGAAGAATTTATTCACCAAATTCTCTTTTTGACAATCATCTGAGTTGCCAGATTTGTGTTAGAAAATATTAAGTTATTTTTATAACTTTTGAAGGGGTGTGAGACACTTGGTAGACCAGGCAGTGTGAGAGACTTGGTGGGGGAAACAGCTATACACATTTTTTTGTTTGGTTTATGGAATTCCAAGTTTTGACTTTAGATTGAAATGAATGCTTAATAGCCTTTGCTCTTTTTTTTTTTTTCTTTCTTTCCCCGAGAAATTGGTACCTATGAAGGGAGATTACTTTGATGCCCTGATTAGATTGAATTTCTGTGTTTATGTTATGTGCATTATTGGAAATTCAATGTTGTGCCTAAATTAGGCTAATGGTTTGCTTATAAGTTGATTCTTTGTTAATTTTAATGCTCTGCTCTTGCCTTTGAAAGATTAGGAATTTTGTGATCTATTTTGTGTAGGAGGATTTTGGAAGGTAGGGAGATTTGCATTGTTTATCTTTTATTGAGCACATAGGTGTCTAATTGGAGGGCCATTCGAGGTCTTTCAGTACGTGGTGGGTCTTTTATTAAGAAAGAATTAAGAATTTTTTGTGATTAAAATTAATGATATTTTCTACGTAGGAGAGGTTTTAGGTACAATCATCATTGTGAATCAGCTAAACAGATGTAGCTGCAAAGTTACTAAAAGCACATGTAAATATTTATTCTCTTCTGGGGATTGTTACTAACAGAAATTTGTTCCAAGAAACAAAGGAGTTTAATGTCTCAAGCAGCAGCTGCAGCAGCTCCAGTATTTGCTTGACCCAGAAGCCACAAGAATGTTGCTCGACCAAAAGCCACAAGAATTGCGGAAACAGTTGTCAAATGATGTGGTAATGGCACCTTCCAAAAAAAAAAATTTGGGATAATGGCATTTTTTTATGTTAAAATGCACCTTAACAGGTTTTATTATGATTACTATTATGATTATTATTTAAACGGATAAGTTCTTATGATATTCACATTTTTCTAACAAAATTTACGCATGAGTTGAGTGTCTAGATTAAGAATTTGAGAAGAGAAAAAGAAAAGGATAAGGATTTAAAATATTTCCTTTTATTAGACCACGTGGTGTGCTGGCCTACTGAACAAGGATTTTTGTTTTTGGTCACTACTTGGCCTTTTTAACAACTTGGTGATCCAAGATGGCTGCGGGCTGTAGAATGACCATATGGTTGTTATCTGTGGGAGGAAGAACATAAGACACTGGCACAGTCTAACCTAGATATTTCTTCATTAAACTTATGTGGAACACATTGTGAATTTGAGACCCTTTTAGAAGCTCCCACCCCTATGTGACAGACCAACTCGAGCTATGATTTTGTAAGCGGATAACCTCTCCAACAAAAATTTTTGCCACAAAAAGAGTTGTATAAGGATGCTTTATCGGAATAATGTGGGCGTATTTTGTGAGGTGATCAATGACAACTAACGGCAAAAGGAATTGGTGCTATGATGACACAAAATCAGTGGCCAGTTACATTCTTCAGTGAGGCCTTGAAAAGGTTGACATTGGCGTTGTCAACATATGAGGAGGAATATTTGTCCTTGATGGTGATTGTATTGAGGGCCCGGTAGTCAAAGCAAAATCTCCACGAACTGTCAGCCTTCTTCACCAACAACACAGGAGATGAGAACGGACTATCGCTATGCCTGATCACCCCAAAATGTAGGAATTCATGGACTAGCCTTTCAATTTTTGCTTTCTAATAATGAGCATACTGGTAGGGCTGTACGTTAAGTGGACCTTGATTAGGTTGCAGTGTGATACGATGGTCATGCTCCTGCCATGGAGGTAATTGTTTCGACTCTGAGAAAACATGGGTAAATTTAGCCAGAAGAAGTTGCAAATTCGGCGGGTATTCAACACGTCGTGCAGTGGATGAGTAGGAATAATTTGCAACAAAAAAAAAAAACATTTACCAGATAAATCTAATAATTCCTTATCTGAGGTCGGAGCCAACTCATCCTTCTTCAGCCCCTAAAATTTGCGAGCATGTCCTTTGTGTTTAAAATTCATGGTGAGCTTTCTATTATCCATCTCAACAAGATCCAACATTTCTAACCACAGTGCACCGAGAGCTGCTTGGCAAGCAGCGTCTCGCAAAATGTAAAAATCAACTTCTACTAAGTGACCTTGGGTCATGAGTGTGAGTGCTATGCAGCGACCTGTGCATTCAATTCTATGCAGTGGCCTGTGCATTCAATTCTTTTTTTGTTACCTACCATGACTTGAAACTTTTTGCCACAAATGATTGGTAAGTCAAATTTTTCTGCCACCGTTTGGTCGATGAATTATGGGTACTACCCCATCGATCAACATAATAATTTCCTTATTTCTTAGTTTGCCCACGTCCCGAATTGTTTGAGGTTGCGTAGTTCCTAACATTGCATGGAATGATATTTTGGCAATGCATTAATCTCCACATTTTCAAATGGAGAGTCACTAGTTATGTCATCAATGTCTGCAATCATGAATAACTGGAATCATTCACACCGATGTCCGGGCACATATTTTTCATCGCAATAGAGATAAAGCTCTCGCTCATGGAAAGGAGGTGCTTCCTGCCCTATAATGCGGTGAATTGGAACGACTGGAGTGTTGGCAGGCTTTGGTGCATTTGTTGGTTTTTTATTTGATGGGGGTCCCAGAAGGCTAGGCGTTGGTTGTGTTGAAGGTTTTAGGCTTATAGCTATGGCCTAGGAACGAAAGGAGTTCCCTAATTTTCGTTGTAAGAGGTTCTTTTCCTCAGTAAGTCATGCAAATCCTATGGCATCTGCAAGGGTCCTGGGTTGTTTCATCATACATCTATTCGTACCTCGTCTTGAAGACATGCAATTAAGTTACCGATGAGAAAGTTTTCGGGCAAGCCATCTACCTAATGATAGAGCCTCTCAAATTTCTCCGGATAGCTACAACAATTGATGTCTATTTAAGTTGTGAAAGAGTTTCAGAAGGATTCTTATAGTCGGTGGGACCAAAACGGTGTAACATAGCTTGCATAAATTGAGCCCAGGTGAATGGTCCGTTGAACTTTGTCAACCAACGATGCCACTACAACGTGATGCTCTCCAAATGAAAGACGCAAGCTGTACTTGGTTGGTTGGATCGACGTCCTTGAACTTGAATTACTACTCGGCTTTGTATATCCATCTTACCAGTCATCTCCACTGATCTTAGGAAAGGAAAGCTTGAGATGATGGTGATTGCGATCAAGGGTGGGTTGGATAACTCTTGGCATAGGAGCTTATGGGATGACTTGGCTGGAACAAAAGGATTTATCTCTGTTTCGGCTGTGTTTGGATTGCGATTGACACACAGGATTTGGTGATATGTCATCATTGTTTGCAATGCAACATGGACCTGGCTAAAGTTGTTGTTGAGAAGAGAAAAGCTTGACTCATGGTTAGCTAGAATCTTGCAGACCTTATTGCAAAACTCAGTGTCGGTCTTGCTTCAGGTATCCATGAACAAAACAGCTCTGATACCAAACTGTCAAGTTTTAATTTAGGGAGAGAGAAGGAGGATGAGAATTTAAGGGAAGAGACTTGGGAATAATATTTTGTTAAGTTAATCTATTCAAAACGGAGCCTTTTGTAGGCAAACAAAGCAAAGAAAAGTAACTAAAAGAAACTGAAAAAGAAAGTATAACCACAACAAAAGAGGGGACACATTCTAACACCCCAAACCACTCCATTAACAACAGACTTATTCTATTTTGACTTAGTCCTCCTACTAACAATGGCAACTTTATATAACTAGCACCCATATCACTCTATTAATTCCAATATTGACCCACATTTTAATTTTGGCTCAAAGGCTCATCAAAATCATGTTTAGATCATAAAATTTCAAACAATCCCCCATATGAATAAAATGACTGAAAATGAAAATGCAAAGGCCAACTCGATTGAGAGTACTTTGAAAAGTTATTGCATCAAGATATGTAACTTTGAACTTTCCGTAGAAATATGCTACTAGGTTTTATTTGTTAGCCATTGAACTTGATATCTTAAATTGTTTAGTTTTTGGTATAAAGTAAAGCAACAATACTCACACAATTTCTTTGCAATGTAGTTTGGTTTTTTATTGTATTCTTGGTGTTTTTTTATGGCCTTGACTGTTGAATTTACATCTTGTTAATATATAAACACCAAAAATACAAAAACATGGAATATTTAATATAAAATTAACCAATAGACAAGTATAAATGAGTTATTAACATGCTTTAATAATCACAAAATTACATAACAACCACAGCCCCTAACCTATACATTACTAGTTCCTGGCAATGGAAACAATTAAATCCAAAGGTCTTAAATACAAGTGCAAGGTTACCCAGACATATAGCCTACTTATTCAAATTAAAATAAAAACAATGTAAACCGAACTAAAGAAATGTTTGTTTTCATATGACTACACTTAGCAAGTGTAGTAAGCCCTTTAAACCCTAGGTTCCCCTTGTTGGACGAGTAAGTTATCGTAAGAGTTTACAGTGAAGCTATCCACAAACATTTGGGAATGATCTCATGTATGGCACAAGTTACTTAAGTTCAAAATGGTTCAAGTTCAATAATCAACAAGTAGCAACGTCCAATAAGTTGTATACGAGGCCAAAAAGTCGGATATTCAAAAGCATGATCTTAATGATATCATTATTGCTAATGATTATAATCATATCATCCACAATGACTATAATCATACCATTCATATAAAATTTTCTCATTCAATTCCCCACTTAAAAATGTTGTTTTAACATCTATTAAATATATCTCAAGGTTATAAAATGCTATAAAATTCTTTTAACTAATGAATATGTATCAAATAATCAGCTTCTTCTATTTGTCTATAGCCATTGAATACAATTCTTACCTTATATTTATCAATGATTCAATAGTTTTCATTTTTCTTTGGAAAATCGATTTATATATTAGGAGTTCACTTCATGGAGGGAGGTCTTAATGACCTTTTTTTTTTCCCATAAAGAAGCTTTAGAAGTAGACATTGCTTCTTTGAAATTTTGAGATTCTTTTTCTTTAACAAAAATGTTAGGAAATCAAGACCAAATGACTAAGAAGTATTTACCTTTTTACTTCATTTAGGTTCTACTTCATTTTTTTGATCTTGTGAATTTATCATTACACTTTCACAAGTTCGTTTAAGGAAACAATATTATTACCTAATTTTACAAGAAATACATCCTTAAAAAATGAAGCATTCCTAGATTCAATTACAGTGTTCTCTTTTACCTCAAAGATTGTTGATTTATGAACAAGAAAATGATATGCACTATTGTTATGTGCATGTCCAATGAATATACAATCAATTATTTTTATGTTATTTTAGTTCTTTCAATGGTATGAATTGTAACCTTAGCTAGACAACCAATATACTCTTAAAAATTTGTAAATAGCATGATCTTTCCATAAGTCATAATGAGTTTTATCTAATTTCTAATGAGATATTTTGTTGAGAACATGGTTAGCAGAAAGCAAAACTTCTCTCCACAAATTTTAGGATGAACTAGAACCTATTGATATAATATCCATCATTTCTATTAAACTTGTATTCTTACGTTCAGTAATACCATTTTACTGAGGGGTGTAAGGTGCAATAATTTGACAAATGATATCACGTTTAATATAAATTTGTGCAAATATTGATTTATATTAACCACCTCTATTACTTTTTAAAATCTTTATCTTTTTCCTAAGTCGATCCCCAACTTTATTCTTGTATCATATAAATATTTCCAATACTTCACCTTTACTTATAGCAAATACACATAGCAATAGCTATTGGAATCGTCAATAAAAGTAATAAAATACTTTTTAAGCTAGTTTAAACAAAATTTGAACCATGTTTGTCGTTGTGAAACTTTAGAGCTTTGAATGAAAATAAGTCTTAGCCAAGTTGGCCTCAATATAAGTTTCATACTTATAATTCATATCAATATTAATTTTGAAAGAAAATTTAAATTAACCAATCGATGTAAAGTACCAAAATTAACATGTCTAAAATACAACATACTACATATTAGAAGACTCAACCAAGTAAATAGAAGAGTTATTCTTATTAATATTAAGAGCAACTGTCATTACTTCATCTTAAAGAAGACACCAGTCATAAATCCTTTACAGACATTCTACTCTTTGTGACTACAGACTTATTAGACTTAAACACCAACTTAAATTCTTTCCTTCTCAATAAAGACCCTAAAACTAAATTTTTTCGAATGTCAGGCACATACAGCACATCATTAAGTTTTCTTTTTTTTTTTTTTCCAAAGTCATCTTTAACACAAAAATTTACTTGATCTTCAATCTTGAAAGTTGTTGAGTTTCCATACACAGTTGTTCACCTTTCATAGCTTACTAAGATGAAAAAAATTCACCACTAGCATAAATATGATGAGTAGTGCAGGTGTTCACCCACCATTCCTTAGCGTTGCAGCTATTTTAACTTTAGTGACAATAGTAGAAAGATGCATATCTTTAACATCAGTATGAAGATTTTCCATTTCGATTATGGTAGTTTGAGGAGGTTTCTTTTTCTGTGAAATCTCTTGATTATTTCTCTTATGACAATCTTTACCATGCTGCCCTACGTTCTCATAAAAAAAGAATTTTACCCTTAACCTCTTGAAGTCACCAACTTGGGAGCTCTATCCAATTTGCTTTATTTTCTTATTGTTGGAATGCTTCGTTTGCTTTATCACATTAGTCTCAGACTTGTACTAAACTCCATTTTTTTTTTTTAAGATTTAGTTATCTTCTTCGATCTTCAATCCTACAATCAGTCTTCAATTTTCACTTAGAATAAACCATCTTGTACCAAAAAAAAAAAAACTTATCAAAAACAAACTTCTTTGGACTGGCATTTTTTGGTTTGTACTTTTCGTCTAAGGATTTCAACAAGTCCGTAGCAATTTTGATTAAATAATATATGTTGTATGACATATTGTCCAATCCATTGAGAATGTTGTTGCAACACACTAAGTCTGCATGCATCCATGCTTCTAGGGCAACTACCACATTTCTATCTATTTCACTCTCATTTGAGTTAAGACATATTTTCCTCCAAATATTTTACCAAGTTCACTTTAGTTAGATAAAATATCTTTTGTTGCCATATCTTGAAGTTCATACCGTTGAACTTCTCTGGTTTTTCACATGGCTAATCGACATGTGTAATTGTGACTGGGGCAACAACCAGGTAATTAATTAAAACATTGTTTGAATTCTCATTTGCCATGAAATAAAAAGTAATGAATTAGTATTTAACTAAGTAAAGGTAGAATTAATATCTAACAAAGTATGAAAAGTGATAGTGTAATTAAAAGTAAGTAAACTATTCAAAACAATATAATCAAATTCTTGACACGTCATTTGACTATGTAAGTTTTAGCCAAAATTTAATAACTTATTCTTACATCTATATATATATATCCAGCAAATATCATATAAGATATACATGTGAAAAGAATACACAATCAAAGCATTTAGGAAAAACTATTTTTTTAATAGTATATAATAACTTTTCCAAAATAAGTTTAAAGTGATAAAATAGTATATTTAATATATTTTAAAATAGTTTAGATACTGTATCAAATAGAACAAAAAATTTAATTTCAAATTTTTGCAAAAAAATAGTTTAAATAAGTGAAAAAAAATTTGTAGAATTTTTGTGCAAAATAGAATAGTGTGGTAAAATTAAAACAACAAAATGAAAACAGTGCAAAGTTTTAGAAAGTTAAATGTATGCAAAAAAAATATTCAATGAAAGAATTTTAAAATAGTACGGAATTTATTTTCTAAATATTTGTGCTTGAATTTGGATAGTGTTGTAAAACAGTGCATTTAAACAAAACAAAATATTACAACAGTGGAAAAAACTATATAAAATACAACTGAGGATATTAAGTAGTGTAAAAAATTCTATAGAAATAAAATTGTCTTGAAAACAATGCTATAAAAATCAATGCATGAATTCTATCCAGAGAATCTAGACAAAGTAGAAATTGTATGGAACAAAAATTTGTTTTGAACAGAAACATTGAAAAATAGTTTTGAAAAATTCTATAATAAAACCATGAAAAACAAGGTTTAGTTATAAGATTGTTGTTACTAATATAAAAATCACTATTTCATATTAGGAAAAATAGAATAAAATAAAATTGAAACAACTCATTGTTTTAGAAAAAATTAAAATTAGAAATGCTTAATTGATTCCAGAGTTATACACTATCTTCTTAAGACTTCAAATTCGTCATCCACGAATTATTTCTACAACAATTGGTGACAGCCTCCCAGAATAAATCAATTGCTCGTACACATGAAAGGAAGCCACGCTGGTGGCTATTAGCGAAAAAAAAATATTATATATATAATTCAATTTCAGATTCCTCATCCACAAATTACTTATTTAAAAATTTGCATCATCAGTCTGTGTGGATTGAATTGGCCAAATGGTTACACTGCACATAATTTGAATCAAATCCAATTCTATCTAGGTCCTTCCCCATTCCACAAAAGTGGGGTGCTTCCCTATAGTCAGAACGTAGGGTATATAAGTCCAAGTAATTTTCTTCATCTTCTAATGTGGGATATGCTCATTATCATTGCCAAGTTACATACTATGAAATCATTTTTCATTCGTCGAATTCGTGGTTTTGAATAAATGAATAGATACATGTAATGCTATTAATTTCAATATGAACTCACAGTTTATGATGTGGACCCCACTTCAATTTTGGCTCAAACTCTCATAAAAATCCTGCTTAAAACATAAAATTTCCAATGCTTTCCTCTCTTGCAATACTCTCCTTCTCTTCTTTCAGACGTAACTCACCAACATTGTTCCCTTTCTCTCTCTTCCTAAACTCCTCTTCTTTTTTCAACGTCATCACTATAGTGCCTTTTTTCTTCTTGTAACCCCGTTCTACCTTCATTTCTTTTGTTACAACTTTATAATTACTGTAACAAATTGTCACGAACTTATTACTTAAAAGTAATAAACTATAACAGTCTATTTTAAATACAATTTTATCACTTGATCCACATCGTTTTGATTTTATTTTTTAATATATTTTTCTAATCCATTGACATTATTTATGTAGAAAACATAATAGTAAAGGATACTTTCTTTCTTTCATTTTTATTTTATTTTATTTGAGAGCTAAATTTATTATCCAACTAGAGAATAGCATTCCACTCCTATCGAATTGGTGGATAGGATGAAGCCATGTTGGGTGGACAATATATTGAGATTTGGGTTTAAATAAATATTAAATTAACATGTAAGTCGAATAATGTAACACCAATTAATTTTTTTTTTCATACCACTGGATATAAATGGAGTAAATGAACAAAATCATCTATACAATGATAAAGAGTATGTAATGCACTTGTCTGAAACTCTACAAAACTCTATAATTGTCTATAAAATTTATATTTTTTACTTATTACATAATTAAAACTTTTACGAACGTATATATATTAAGCTTGGTTTGGAAAGAAAAAAAGTTACCTTCTTATAATTAGCTAGTAATTAGTTACTAAAAAACTAACTCTAATAGTTGGTTGCTACCAACTACAAATTCCAAACGAAACCTTAATTTATTTTCGACGTCTTATTGAATATCATTGTAAAAATTTTTATTTTACCAATATAGGGTGTATTTCGAGTGATAAAAAAAATAAAAAGTAGATAAATTTTTTTAAAGTTTTTTGAAATTTCTTTGAATACCAAACGCAACCATAGTGAAAAAGACGAAAAAAGGGCGTTTGATGTTGGGTTTGGGCGGTCCGGTTTCGAGTTTGGACCATATCAAGCTCGGCACGACCCGAGTCTGTACAGTGGGCGCATCGTGCAAGACCACTTCCTTCCAAGCCATAGGGTGCGGTCTGCAGTGCGCACCCGCCATGGCAACCGCCAACTTTACCTCGCATTTGGTTCTGAGAAGAGCTTTGAAGGTATTTGTAGCCCCTCGTCCGCTTGGCATCAGCAGCAACCTCTCCCACTCCAGAACCCTTCTCTCTTTTCCTCTCACTTCAACGCCTGGTTCTTCAGGTGGGTACGGTTTTCCTTACTTTTTGAGATTTTTTTTTTCAAGGCAAATTATTTTAGTTCTTGATACCCACGTGTTGATCTGTACAAAAATATCTGATTTATGGTTTGTTCAAATGGGTAGAGTTCTGATAATTGCGTCGTAATCTGTAACTGATGGGCATCCGGAAATTAGCCTTCTTTTTGGGTTAACAGAATATGAGTGACTGGGAATTGGATAGCTTCTGATTACTGTTGGAGTTGAAATTGTTTGATTTTTTCAATAAGTATCTGTT
>QLOD02000013.1:20096138-20118954 GCA_003260245.2 Sideroxylon spinosum | reverse complement strand
TGAGTACTTCTAGGCTTGAACTGGGGCTCAATTTTAAATTAGCCACAAATCAAGCTCGTTGAGGCCATGAGCCAAGCCAATTTCTTCAGGTGGATGTATGTTCCTCAATTTGATTTGTGCTTTTTAAGGTAATTTTTTGAGCTCTGGGATACCCATCTGTTGAATTGTAGAAAAATCCGTGATTTAAAGTTTATGGAAATGGGTTGAACCTGTTGAGCTCTGATAATTTTGTTAACTTCTGTAGGCTGTAGCTAAGGAGTATTAGAAGAATATCTACATTTAGGTCATGCATTGACCCCTGTGGGTGGGAAAGCCAAATGATAAACTTCACCTGTTCTCACCCCAATTGCAGCAGCACTGTAGGCAAAACCCTTTATTCCTAATCTTATATTACAAATTGCAGTGGAATTATTGATACATCTAAGAGATTTTGTTGCTCGATGTGACAATTGTTGTTGATAGCTTGCACCTTAGTTGTGAAGTAAGAAATCTATTCTCATATAGTTGATGACTTGCACCTTTGTTGATACTTCCTGTGAAACCGCTGCAGGTATATGTCATTTTGCACAAGCTATAAAGGGTGATGTTGAGGGTTTACTTAGTAGCGTGGGGGACAATAATACCATTGAAGCTGTGAAGCATACTGTTGAATTGGTATTTTCTCTACTTAGCTTAAAAAATTTTCACATGAATTGGTACCTTGGTGGATGCCTTGTGAAGACCACATTCTACTTTCTCTCTCTCTCTCTCTCTCCCCCCCACCCCCTAGAGCATACTGTAGGATGAAAATGCATAACAGTTTTCTGGCTCTTTATAAAGTAATGATATTTCTTTTTCTCTCTGTTATTCATGGAAGTTCTGATTTGTCAAATAACCTCTACCCTTCTTAGGCGAGACGTGCATCATCTAGAAGAGAAGTTCTTCATACTGATTTTCTTACACCACCCATCCTGAGGGAATCTATGCTAGTATTGGAAAAGTTAGCTGATGTTAAAACAGTTGCTCAGGGAGGATACCCACAGGTTAAATTAAATCAGCAATTTTGTGTTCAAATTTGTTTCAATAAATGTTTCCCACACTATTATGTTATCTATCTCTGAAGTCCTCCAGGCCGAGCGTTGTCGGTTTTCAGTTGGACATCCACAAGTATTGACAACTGATCCAGATATTGTTGCGGCATTAAGGCAAGTCATTGGACGTCCATTATTTTGTCTGAAGTAGCAATATATATATATATATATATATTTAAATTAAGCCTTGTTTGGCAATTTTCAGTATCACAGGAAACTTTGGATTTCAACCTTGCTCTCATGGCGACTTCCTTGGCTCAATTCTTGGTACAGGGATTGCTAGGGAGAAGCTTGGGGATATTATCATACAGGTATGTCCAATTAATTTTAAACATATGTTCTCATCATAACAAAAAATAAAACTTGCATAATATAGGATAGGAATGGTATTTGACAACTTGGAATGCCTTTTCTCATGTCTATTTTTTTTGCCCTTAACCCCAGATCATTCGGTATAAATTAAGAACAATTACTAACAAAAAGAAGTAGGTGGTTTGACAGTGTAAAATTGTTTCTTAATTGAATATTGGTTCTCTAGCCTGATTATGAGACATTCCCATTTAAGCATGGTTGGTAAACCTTGCAACTGAGAATTAGATGAAATAATCTCTAGGAAAAAAGAATAATATTCAAAGAGCAAATTTTCTTTCTACAAACTCAACAAACAAAAAGTTTTCAGAAGGAGCTATGACTATTTCAATGGTTGGCCAGTGGGTGAAGATTGCTGTTGCAGACATGGATGAAGTTTCTTGAATGATGAATGCACAGAATGGAAAGATATTTTGATCAATAAGTAACAAGTAAAGGGAGATCCATAAATTGCAAATTGATTGTCTTTGCGCGTAGCTGCTTGGAAGTAGCTCCTTCTATCTGACCCATGAATGATGCCAAGTGATCCTCTCCTTGAATCTTCCCCCAGCTCAAGCAGTTCAGTCCAAAAAAAAGATAAGGACAAGTATCCCAGCGATTTTCGGTAGCTAGTAATGTAGGTTTCTGGGTATTGAGTGTGTAAAATGGACAAAATATGTAGACCTGAAGAGACCAATCAAAGGAGAGTTTTGTGAACAGCACACAATTTGATTGTTTAGATTTCAAAAATCATTTGGATTTGGATAGGATTCCTAATCACAGTAACTGTAATTTTGACAACAAAAAGGATGTTGCCATTCCTTTTTTTTTTCTTTTCTTTTTTTCTTTTTTTTTTTTTTTATGAGAAGAACAATCTTTAAAGTTGATTTCCTGTGAGTTTAAGATATTCCACCCCTGAATTCCTGTCAAAATAACAGACATACACAGATTGTTTTTGTGCAAACAAACTAATATAATGTATGTGCACAAAAGTTAGTTCTTGTTTGAATCATAGTTACCATGTTTGCGGATCGACGGATTCACGATACGGTACCTAGTATGTAGTACGGTGGGGCCATACTTAACTACGATGCTATTTTGGATTACTATTCATTTTAAATTTTTATTTGGTTCGATATATAGTAGTATATGCAATATGCGTTATGTGTACTATAAAATATGCAAGGAATGTTTAACAGTATAGTCCTTTTTTGGTTTGAAAAAGAAAAGGAAATTCATAGAATCCTTTTTGGTTTGAACAAAAAAACATAAGTTGATTATCTTGACTTGAAAAAATGCAAGGAAGAAAGTTGTCGAGTCCTTTATTGGACCAAATCTTGACCTAAATATCAAAAGAAGTTGCAGATATATACTAGGAAGTCTCAAATTCTCTTTTTTTTTTTTTTTTTATTTGAAAAAGCAATGGAAATTCATAGTCTTTTTTGATTGGAACAAAAAAACACAAATTAATTATCTTGACTTGAAAAAATGAAAGGAAGTCAGTCGTATAGTTGGGTCAAATCTTGACCTCAATATCAAAGAAAGTTGTAAAGCTCTTTGTTGGACGAACCCAGATGAAGGGTGACTGCGACGACGGCGATGGCAATTTCAAGTTGAAACTGGTTTCTTTTTCGTCTTTTGTACTCGTTCTCTTCTCATGAAAGTGGATTGTCAATATTTGTGATTTGGATCGAATGCACCCCCGTTCGAGGTCGTGATCTGGTTCGAGCATTGGGGGGGGGGGAAGGGTTAACGAATTAGGTAACTGTGGTTTGAATGACAGTTTCTATAGGACTTGGTTGCTTTGGAAATAGTGAGTTGGAAGAATTAGGGACTCCTTATTTTCACTTAAACTGGTCGCTGTCACCTGTATGAGTGATGGAATCCCATTAACAGAATCCTTTCTGGCAACTAGGTTGGTAGGGGATGTTTTAGGCTTTTAGCCGTCAGCTAGTTTCTTCATGATCTAGGAGTTCAATAAGTTATTGTGTTTGGGTTAGCTGCAGTTATTGGATTACACTGAATTTCATGGTGGAACTCTTCTTTGAGATTTGATATTTTGACCTTGTGTCATGATTTTTATGGTCAACACATTATTACCATCCTTAACATTTTTTTTTTTGTACTTGTCTATTATTGTTTAAGCTGGTGCTTAAACGTTGCCCAGCTCCAATTAGGAGGATAAGGGTTGTCAGTTTATCTTTAATATTAATTTGTCGTGCCCAGGGAGAAAAGGGAGCTCAGATTCTTATTGTTCCTGAACTTGTTGACTTCATCATTTCAGCATTGGACAAGGTATTAATGCCCTCATATAATAGTGTTCCTGTCCTTTTACAGCATTTGCGAACTTTATGGTCCAACAAGGTAGGGTATAAGCGAGGGGATGTATTTTAGTATACGTGAGGGAATTCCATTCTGATAATAAGAACATGTGCCTGAAATAGAAATTAGATAAAAAAAATTAATTGTTATCATGTGCATCTCGCTTGCAGGTTGGTAATGTTCCGGTCACTTGTAAAAAGATACCATTGCTTGCCCTTGAATATGAGCCACCAAGGTCACGACTCGCTTGCGTTGCTTATCTTGCGTTGAAACCTTTCATGCGGCATCCGTCATGTACTAAGTATAACTCCAACTCTTTGCAGAACGAAGACTTTCAAAACTGTGGAAGCATCACTGAGGCTTGATGCTATAGCTAGTGCAGGATTCAAAATTTCACGGACAAAATTAGTTGATTTAATTAGGTATGACCTATAATTTTAGATGTGGATTGCTTCATGAATTTTTAGCGATATATTTTCTCCATACTTCTTCCATGAGGATGTTTCAAATTTCTATGTTTTTGATATTCATTAAAAAATAAAAAATAAAAACTCTGTTTTTTAGTAGTTTCCAGTATTTTTGTTCTTGCTTAATTTTTGGTGGTTCCCCCACTCTAGCAGAGTTCTGGCCTTTGTACTTGGTGTTGGTTGTATGGGTCTCTTCTAACCTGCTGTTTTCCTGCCAAATCCTCTCAAAACAGATGATGGGCCATCATCCCGTTTCTCAAGCCTGGACTATCCATTTTCTTTTTATTTTTTGTAGTTAGATATAATATCTATTAATTTATATTTTCATGGCTCTTCCTTATTCTCTCATTCGAGGCATCTGATTCTGAATGGGACAAACTATGCTAAATTTCTAGTGTACCACATGTTTATTGTGTCATAAATGATTTAGCTTGATTTAGAAATATATTGGACTCTTTTATGCAAATACACATTTGGTCCCCGTCTGTTGTGTTTGGATCATGGACTATGTTCCATAGACTCGGGTATAGGTGTCAGGTATGAATACGTGTTTAAGGGTCAGATCATCAAGTCTCTTATTTAAGGAGAGGTGGACATGGTAATATGTTTAAATATTTAATATAATTATTTTATCTTGTAGGATAATATGGTATTATTAGTGATGTAAATAGGGTGGGGCCGACCCGACTTGATCCCAATCCGTTTTTGGCATGACTTGACCCGATTCGACATTCCGTACCACCCCACTTCGTACCACTTAGGTCTGGGCTTGGGCCACTCTCATCGCGACTTATTGACTTAGGTTGCCTGAGCCCCCATCCATCTTCCTCTATTATAGGTTATAGCTTTTCTCTTCAATTTGAAGTTATTTTTTTTTCTTTTCCCCCTCCCCTTTTTCTTGTGGCCCCCCCTCTCCCTCCCTCTTTTTCTCCTCCTGGATAAGCTTTCTCTCGCTAGTGGTCACTTGAATCAAAGCAAAACCGATCAATATCTGAACGGAATGGATTCAACTTGCAACTTCTCTTTTCAAGTTCCTCCATCCTTTTCTTATGGGCTCCACCCGCCCCACTCTCCTCTTTCTTGCCCCCTCCAGTTGTAGGCTTGTAGCTTCTCTCCACCCCACCACCACCACTCTCCCCACCCCCTTTACAGATAAGTAATTAGTTATTTGTTTATTAATAATTAATAGTAATTAAAAATATTTTTTTATTAATAATTAATAATGTTTGTTTATGAATAAATAATGATAATTAAAAATAAGATAAATTATATTTATCTTCCCTTAATATTTGTGTAATTACAGGAGAACACTTCAATCATTTCAAAATTTTATTAATCTCCCTCATTTTCAAATGTTATTAACAATAAACCTTCTGTTAGTTTGTGGTTAGACAATGTTAAAAAAATCATGTCAAAATGACTAAAATACCCTTATGTTTTTATACGTTACCCTTTAAGTCATCTCTTTCTCTCGATATATATATAAAGAGAAATATGGTTTTAGGGAAAGAAAACCGAACAACATGAACACACAACCCACCACCCCAACAGAGAAAGCAATGTTCTCGAATCAGAAATCCTAATCAAAAAACTCCCTTGTCGTAGAATCACAATCCTAAGCTACAGGAACTCACCACACACTACCGCTGAGTTGCGGACTTCATGGACGCTAAGAAGGGGTTAGGTTGTTTCTCTTTGAACGGAGTTGATGGAGACAATGATTTAGGTTGCGACAAGGGTAGGGAGACACGGCGGTGGACACGTAGGCGTCTAACACTAGCAGCAGTAGGTGTTCTGGTACTTGTCATTGTTGTAGAAGGGGTATCTGTGCGTGCTGGGTCAGAGTCTAAGGATTGAGGTTTGGGGTTAGTAATGATTAGATGGTGGATAGTTACACTTATCAAAGCTATTTGTCATGTGCTATTTGGGTCTTACATATTTAGCATGGCTGTGGCTAGGGATCTTTCTTGGGCCTTAAATGAATATATTTTTAAGTGAATGTTGGGTTTAGAGAGGAGGAACCCAAGGGTCCAACTAGCACTGTTGATTTGCCTCTCTTTGTCTGTTCATGGAATTTTTGGACAAAACCAAATAAGTTGTCATCTTCCACTCATGTTTGTTTCCTAGAAAACTGAAGGGGAAAAAAAAAAAAGAAGGTATTTTTTTTTTCTCATGTGGAATGGTTGAGCTTGTTAATGACGAGGAGCTTCAAATTGATTTTGTTGAGAAAATTCATTTGATTTTGTTGAAGAGTGGGTACAGAGAACATGTGAGTTTGTTTATAAAAAGAGATGAAAGGGCATCATCTAAAAAGGTTAGGGGCATTTTAGTCAATATGACATGAATTTTTAACGCAATCTGAGACAGAAGGGTTTATTGTTAACAACATTTGAAAATTGGGAAGGTCAGTATAAACTTAAAATGGTTGAGGTAGTCCCCCTGTAATTACTTAAATGTTTAGGGGTTGTAATTAATCCTTAAGAATATTTTTCTTTTAATAATTAATTAACTAATTCAGATTTAATTTTTTATTTGTTAATAAAATTTATTCATCAAATGATTCTAATTTTATTTGAAAATTGTAATTGTCTTTCTATTTTTAAATGTCATTTCTGTAAATCGAAATTATTTATTATAATTTACAAAAATTAAGTGTAATTGAGATCACATTAATTTCTTTTAAGACCAATTGGATAGTTGTATTATTTTAATTTTTTGAATTTTTTGAATTTATTCAAAATATTTTAAAAAATATTAAACAACAAATAGAGTCAACTGGTTATGATCGGATTTGTCTAACCCTAATCCGGTTAGGTTTTCTCAGGGTTAGGGTCAAACTGGTCCGGATCGACTTGGTTTCCAGGTTGGCTCGACCTATTTTACATGACTAGGTTTTAACAAAATTTTATTCGAGTATTTCATGCATAAAATATAAGGATTATGGATAATTAGGAGTTAAAATTGAAGTATTAAATATGTTTATATGGATATTAAATTATATTAGAACACATATATTGTTTATCCAATTATTTTTGTTGAAGTATGTGATACAGTTATGTCATTTATTTAAAAGAGTCTATATAACATATATCGTGGATTTATTGAAGAAAAGAAAGGAAAGAGATTTAAAATTACTCTTTGTATTTGGTCATGATAGAAAATTGAAGGGGAAAGGTGATATTTGAGAGAGCAAAAAATTGTTTGTTTAGGAAATGGCATCATTTCTTCTATTTTTAGTCCAACTAACGGAGAATTTGTATTTGATATTTTTCTTTTCTTTTTTTTTTCCCTTATCCACTCAGCTTTTCTTTTCCTGGAGTGAATCCTTATCCAACACCCCCCCCCCAAAAAAAAAAAAAAAGGAAAAAGAAAACACACACACACAAACTCGCCCCAGTAGAGTATGAAGGTGTAGGAATGAGGCAGTTTTTACATGGGTAATAACTCGCAAGAGGTATATGACAATGCGTGGATATATTTGTAATCATCTCTTGCACCATTTGTTATTATTGAAACGTACTAAGCAGACAAATTTCTTTACACTTCAAGGAATGGTGATGTTCGGGTTAATTGGACTACCGTGGCAAAGAATAATACGACAATCAAGGAAGGAGACATCATTTCAGTTAGCGGAAAAGGAAGAGTGAAGGTCAGTTATTATGAGTATGCCAAACACTGGTTACACTGCTGTTCAATTAAAACTAATTTTTGGCAATTCATTGTGCACTTACAACTCTATTTTTACTTTGGTTTTTAGATTGGAGAAATAAACTCAACGAGGAAGGGAAGGTTTGCAGTAGAGCTCATTCAATACTTGTGAAGGCTTAACCCAGGACAACACACAAATTTTGTGTGAAGCATATCCTTTTGAAATAGCCTCTTTGCAAGTACGGGAAAGATTGCAATAGGGGAGCCTCATGCTCGAAGTTTTTCGAGGAGGAGTTAGCTTTTAATACATTAAATATGTCAATTTCCTTTGAATTGCCAAATCAGCTTTGAATGTTGGTTAAAAGCTGAGATTTTGTCAAGTTCTAGAACAAAAAGGCAGAAACTTCATATGGTTGTTGAAAATAATTGTAATATGTTTATATTCGTGTTCTGTCTTTGTACGAGGGAGTAGAGTTGGGTCTGTTTGTTTTAGTATAGCATATTTTAAAAAAAATACTTTTACTTATATTTTACATTGAACCAAACATAGCTCTATGTAGCCATGCATGGTGTGGTGAATTACTACAAATAGGTTTGATGATTTCTGACACAATTTATTTTTGATTTCACAGCTTGTCTTAAAATGGATGATATATATATATGTGTGTGTGTGTGTGTATGTCCTGTCTGTGCTGGTGCATGTGAAATGAAAATATGAGTTTGCAACGTAATTTTATTTATCATATGTTATTATTTGGTTTCTACTTCTATATGATATGATTGATATGATATGATAAGATACAGGGAAAGGCAATTCATTTTTGGGTAAATTACACTTGGTTACCTTTAATATTTGGATAGTTACGCTTAAATCTCTTAACATTTAAAAATTATTTATAATTTCTTTATTTTGAAATATTATTAATTTTGAAACTCTTCTATTAAATCGATTGTTCAAACATAAAATAAAATATCAAAATAATTAAAAATTCAAATTCTTTTCTTATTTTATCTTTCTTACATCTTTATCAGTTTATTTTACAAAAATTTTTAAAATCTTTTGTTTTTACTTGTTTTATCTACTTGTTTTTGGAGAATTTTTTTTTTTAAATAATTGACATAGATATTAGAGGGAGAGAAGGGAGTAGAATAAGAAAAATACCTAAAATTTTAGTTATTTTGATATTGTTGTTGAGTTTTAACCGTTGATCTAATGGAAATGGATCAAATGTGAGGTATGTATAATTTTTAAATGTTGAAAAGTATAAGTATAATAATTTAAATATTAAGGTAAGATAGATATAATTTATCCTTTATTTTAATGTATATCACTCAACTAAGGTAACTTTTCACGCACTCTAATTAATTAAATGGAACCAAAAATAGTATGGAAATTAATTTATGCATTTTATGGTTCATTTCCCCGCACTTATTCTCCATGTAAAGCAATTCTTGTATTTAATAATTTTTATAATAATAAAAAATATTGAAAATTTTACAATTAGTTATTGCTCACTTTTTACATCACAAGACGAGGATATTACAATAAAATTTCTTTTTTTTTTTTTCAATATCTCATTACTGCTGTACAATTATATATATACATATATATATGTATATATATTCTATCTTGAATTTGACCATTAAATTGATCAGCTTTCAAGTAATTTATAATTATTTCGTGGAAGCGAATTTCTGATAACAAAGAGAAGATAGTAAAGATCCAGAGATTATAAACTGCATCCAAAATAAAAACAGCTAAATCTTAACAAAGGCTGGTTGGTCAAATTGTAATTTTAGGGATACAACCATATTATTAAACAACTAGAGCATTACCTCCAATTCTTTTCGCCTTATATGATTTTTTTTTTTCTTTAAAGTTTAATTTTTATTTTGTTTGGTAATTTTAGGCATTCTATTCACTTTACAAAAAAAAAAAAAAATTACAAGATGAATGATTTAAAGATTTCAAATATGTGATTATGATAAATTTGTATTTGAATAATTGAAATCTTTAAAATTATAAAATCTTATATCTCATTATATTTTATATATTGAATTATATATTAAATTAATTTATTGTAAATATTATATTCATATATATATATAATTAATAAAAATATATGAAATTCATATTGATTGATCGTATTTTTATCGTATTCATATCTTTATTTTTTGTTTCCAATCCTCGTAACTGTGCCTACTTGTACTTATGCTTATTAGATGGTTGCTCATGTGCAATAAGGGAGAAAGGTTTTTAACTTTTGAGATTTTTATTTTTACCTTTTTTTCTCTTAAGTATAAAATTCTTGTATAAGTGGGGTAAAATCAATTTTTTAAAATGGGATTAAATGCGTAAAATCAGGATGAAAATTATACATACATATCCTTAAAAAAATTTAAGAGTGAGTGGGAGCCTATCTACACTTGTTCCTACATGACTCCGTCCTGGTTCATGTGTTTTAGAATTCTCAACTAAATCAGTTGACATGCATGCCTTGAGTTTTTCAAAAGTATTTTTGCGCAATATAAATATATATATATACATATAGTCACCAATCAAAGTAGATGAACTCGCTACATAAATTATATTTTTAGAACTGGGAATAAAAATAACTAGTATCATGAATGTTAATTTTGTTGGATTGCTCTCTAATGAAGGACTGCAATTTCAAGGTCAAGTAACAACATACGGAGAAATTTTGTTAGAAAGATTAAAAAAATTCTCATGCTTTAAAGAGCAAGCTTGTATATACGACTTAACGTGTAGAGTGATGCTACAGAACTCATAAAATCTTTTGAAAAATAGAACTAAAAGGATGGGGAGCACTGTGAATTCTATAAACTTAAATTTAAGACCTAATAAAAATATCATTATCACATTATTTAGTTGTAATAATTTTTTCATAACTTACAAGCTATTTATTGTTTGTGCCACATTTCTGGTTCTTACAAATGAATAAGAATCACTACTTTTTTTTTTTTTTCACTCAAATCAACTCTGGTAATTCGTCATCAATGATGATATGCAAATCTCTTTGTTATATTATTATTATGAAAAAAATATTAAAAGCAATTGATGAAACTATAAATAAATGAAATAACTACTCAATGGAATCTTTATTTTTTTTTCCACTAATATTTTTTAACCACTAATAATCACTCACAACTTGAAAGATGTGTATAAGTAATTTTTTGAATTTTGTAAGCTATTTATGTCATTTTGTTTTTCTTAAATGCTATTTAACTACCTACTTATTTTATTTTTTTTATTTTATTTAGATATCCTTTAATAACTTACTATCTACTTAAATACTTTCAACTAGTATTATTAATTATTTATTATTCAAGAAATTTTTTTTAATTTATTTCAAATATAGTAAAAAAACTAATTAAAACTACATACATAATGTATGCGTCACTCTTAGTTTATACATAGATTAACTATAAAAACACAAAAAAAAAAAAAAACTCATTTTAATAGTTACAATTAAGGATATGTTTAGTCATGTATAACAGGTAGATCAAAGATTCAACCTTTCGTGTATATCAATCAATAAATTTATTACTCAACCGACATATCTCTCTATTCCAAGCTCTCAAAATGTTGAAATTATCTTCCTAAGAT
This sequence comes from Sideroxylon spinosum, assembly GCA_003260245.2. Taxonomy (NCBI): domain Eukaryota; kingdom Viridiplantae; phylum Streptophyta; class Magnoliopsida; order Ericales; family Sapotaceae; genus Sideroxylon; species Sideroxylon spinosum. Next base: position 20,107,471 of record QLOD02000013.1, on the reverse strand, counting down.
CACTTATGCATACAAAGAGATAATTTAAAAAAAAATATGAATGTTTTAAAAATAAATTTTCATTTAACTCCAATACATAATGATTCTGCTACAATAATTACTATTTATAACCAAATATTTCACTATGGTTCAATTAATCGACCAAAGCATACTAAAAGATAAACATTAAATTTGAGACAATAACGACACTTTTTAAGTACATAACATATCAAAAGACGAACGTTGAACATACCAAAAGACATGCATTGAATTTAAATTAAGTTTATTTTAACATCCCCTTTAAACATAATTTTTCGCTATTCCAAGCAGTGTTCTCATTCAGTTGAAAGCTTCAAACGCAAGTGGCTTGGTGAAAATATCTGCAACCTGATCTTATATTTTTAAAAACTATAGTTCTACCTTATTCTTATTGACACATTCTCCAATAAAATGATACCTTGTATCTATGCGCTTAATTCGATCATGGAACATTGGATTTTTACCCAATGTCATTGTTGATTTCTTATCCACAAAGATCTTTGTAGCTTCCTTTTGAATTAAATACAACTTGTTGAGCAAACTTCTTAGTCAAATTGCATGACAAACATATGAAATAACACAAAGTCTGATGTGCTCTTTGGATTATCAACATCTCCTGCCCAATCACTATCATGATATCCTACAAGATCAAAACGATGGGAACGTGAGTAGAGTAAACCATAATTGATTTTACCTTTCATATAACGAATTAGTCTTTTAGCAACATTCCACTGCAACATGCTAGGGCACTCCATATATCGACTTAGTAACCCAACTAAGTAGAGAATGTTTGGTCCTATAGATGTCAAGTACCTCAAGCTTTTGACCAAGCTTCTAAAACTTGTTGGATTAACCTTTTCTCCTCTGTCATCCTTGGATAATATGATTTTTTATTCCACTGGTATGATAACTTCTTTGTAATTTTCCATCTCGATTTTTTTTCTTTTTTGAGAATTTCTCTTGTAAAAGCACTTTGAGATATAAAAATTCCATCACCTTTCTAATGTACCTTTATGCTAAGATAATATGACATAAGACCAATGTTAATCATCTTAAATTTATGCGCCATGGCCTTTTTGAAATCTTCAAACATTTTTGGATTGTTGCCTACAAAAATAAAATCATCTACATACAAGTAAACATGTAAAATGTCCTTTACCAAAAAAAAAAAAAAAAAAATTACCCAAAAAAAAAGAAAAAACCATGTAAACTGTTATCATCTTTCTCCTTAGAATAAAGAATATATTCATATGGACATTTGATACAATTATTTCCTTGAAAGTATTTGTCAATACGGCTATTTCATGCTCTTAGTGTTTGCGTTAGCCCATGGAAAGCATTCTTCAACCTCAGCACCTTACATTCTTGTCCTTCAATAACATATTTCCCATCGATTGTTCAATATAAATCTTTTATTCAATACAGCCATTCACAAATGCAAATTTAACATCTAATTGATGAATTTTCAACCATTTTGAGCAGCAACAGAAATTACCAATCTTATGTTTTTCATCCTAGCAATTGGAGCAAATACTTTCTTATAATCAATTTTGAATATTTGATTGAACCCCTTTACCACCAATTGTGCTTTGTATCTTTCAACTTCATAGTTGGCATTCTGTATTTTGAACCCCCACTTGGAACCAATTGGTTTTTGATCTTTTGGAAGAGTTGTTAACTTCCATGTTTTGTTCTTTTCAATTGTATTGATCTCATCATCCTTGGCTTTTCTCCATTTCTCATCTTTGATTGCCTCTTGAAAATCTATAGGCTCACAATTGACAAAATGACAATAAAGAGTTAAGTCGTAATTCAAAGGTTCAATTACCTCATATGTTTCATGGAGATTTCTTGTTTTTGGCGTATTTTCACTTGAACTTCCTTTTATATTCGACGATTAACTCGAACTTGATGATGGTGAAGGTGTGACTAGCCCTAGTAAATCTAGGCTGGTTCACACATAAAACCAGTAAAGGAGCTTGACCTCTTAGCTCAATTCTCATTGGAATGAGCTAATACTAAATAATTCTATGAACATGGATTTAGTTAATTAAACTATAACGGAATTAGCATAGATTGTTAGCTAAATTTTGATTGTTTGGGTAACTGACAATGCATCAAGAATACTAATTCTCTTGAAATGATTTTTTTTTTTAAAGAGAGAAAGCAAAGTAGTATTTGTTTAATGAGAGAGAAGTTTTGCATCTTGGGTATTAATTTCTCTCTATATGCACCTAGATTGAAATTTAAAATTAATTTTAAAATGTCAAATATTAAAAAAGAAAAATAATAAGCCTAACAATTGTTATAAGGGGTTCTCATATTTGGAGCACTAAAAATTTTCAACAAATTCCAAACTTTGTTCAATTTTTTTTTTTAATTTTTCTAACCTTTTTTCACAAAAACGTCTTCAACCGTCCCTATTTTTATAATTTTCTCCAACTTTTATTAATTTTTATCAACTTTTATCAATTTTTTCATATGAGACGTAACAACGCCAGGACAAAATTATTAAAAGTTTAATTTTTTTTGGCACTCCAAACCCATCTTATTTGAAATTACTAATGATATAAAATTAGTTAATTGAAAATTTTGTTACGCACACAACTCACTTTAACCCATGCATTTTCTAAAGCTTGCATGATTTACAATATTAATCATATAATATTTTGATTAAAATAAACTAAAAATTCTTTGAAGATAATGACCAAGTGATAATTATGTAATTAATGTGAGGTTTTCATACTACTAGGGGTTGGTTTGGTTATGAAAAAAAATTAATTTTTGATATATATATTTTTTCATTTTATATGACTTTCTTTGTTAAAATTTAATTTTATTTTTTAGAAGTTATAACTTTTAAGTGTTTTAATCCCATTCGAAAAAAAAAATCAAAAAATTCACATTTGGTTGAGTAACAAAAAGTAACGAAAAAATCAATTTTTTTTTTTATTTTTTCTATCTTTTACTCAAACTGACATTAATATTTTAATATATATATATTTTTTTTTTTTGTAAATGTGTTTAACAGGGATAAAAACTACAACTTCTGAAAAGAAAATTAAATTTTCTCTGTAGGTCTACAGGCTGGTGGACTGGTAGGACCTTTGAGTTGTTAGTTCTAGGTTCAATTTAAGTCTTTTTTTTTAATTATGTATATATTTTATCTCTGTGTTAAAAAGTTGTATTGTATATTAGTCTTTTTATGTCTCAGATATGAGATTATTGCATATATTATATTATAAGAATTGTACAAATTTAATCAGTCTAAATATGTATTATATTTTGAAGCACTATTAATTAGCCTATGGCTAAAAAGTTTTTATTTTGGTTTGTTTTAGTTTTTGCTCCAATTGTGATTGGTGTGTGAATTAGATTGGGACATATTGTATGTATATGGTGCAATTGCCTATATAGTATCTCATGGTATCCGATATTTTGGTTGGGAGCGTCACATAATCAGGTCGAATACTCGCTTAATTAATTATTACTATTACCAAATTCGTTTATTTTATTAGTTAGACTCCTAAATCTGTCCCATCTCAAAACTATCTCGTCTCGTCTTACCACTTAAATTCCCGTTTAGAAATTGATTTTTTTTTTATAATCATTGATGTATTTTTTTTATAACACCCAGAAAATATATTTATGAATATATATGTAGATTTTCTTCTTTCAAGATATTGATTATTTTCCATGTGAAGCAGAAATTATGAAAAAAAAAAAAACTCATTCAAAAAAACTACAAAGAATATAGCATATATAAATTCAATCGCTACTTATATATTCTAATGATTTTATTAACAAAACTAATCATTTAACTATCACTTCAAAATGTGAATCATCTGATAATAATTCCATTATCAAATAGCTATAAGCTCAAGAGTTTAACTACTTTTATTTTAAAAACAAAATTGTAATTATTTAAATGTATATATCATACTATATTATATTAAATAAATAATTAGTGTGTTACGTATAAGTATAAATGGGTACCAGATATCGGGTATTTACGAAAAAATTTCAAACTCACCCAAACCTATACGAGTATTAAATTCCAATACCAAATCCATCACAATTCTTTTAAAGCTCAATTAAGTTTTTTTACGAATTTAAATGGATTAGGTATTCTCTACATCGGTCTTATTGATATCTCTATATTTAAATTTGTGCCTACCACTGGCGTACACAAAAAAAGTAAACGTGGGTTTCAGATTATTTTGGGCCAAAAGCTCAAAGGCCATTTGTTTTGTTAAAGTTTACAAATAAAGAAATTTTGGACCAAAACTTTCGGGGTCAAGCTGTACTTTTTCAATTGTGAAGGGAGGTCAATGTAATTTAGTCTCGTTATAACGGTCCAAATTATGCTGTATGAGATTCAAAATTCAAATTCCATCTGTGTGTGATTCTCTCAGTCTGCGCCGTGGCTCCTCTGCAATGGCGACGACAAACAGTTTCATGGCCACACCCTCCAAAACCCCTACCGACAAAGCCAACTCCTCCTCCTCCCCCTCCGTTTCCAGAAAGCACCACCAATCGACTGACCAATCAATGTCAAGCCGATTAGCTTCCGATTTCAAGACCCGATTCGAAGCCTACAATCGCCTTCAGGCGGCCGCGGTCGCCTTCGGCGAGAAGCTCCCTATCCCGGAGATCGTCGCCCTCGGCGGCCAGTCCGATGGCAAGAGCTCGCTCCTTGAAGCCCTCCTCGGCTTCAGATTCAACGTTCGCGAGGTCGAAATGGGCACCAGAAGGCCTCTCATCCTCCAAATGGTCCACGACCCAACCGCGTTAGAGCCTCGGTGTCGGTTTCAGGTTTTTTCATACTTGATTTGTGTTATAGAATTTCCAATTTGATTTGTGTTAACTGATCTAGGACTTCAACTCTCTGTGAAATTTTGCGGGTTTGACTGTGAATTAGTCGAGTTTGGGTTTTTGGGATATAAACTGCAAGAAGAATTGTTATATATAGTGTTGTTATAAAGTTTCATTTATGCGCTTCAACAATCTGTTTGGCATCGTAAAAGATGGGTGAAATGAAAGTGAAAAGAAGCTTTTAGTTTGCTGCTGTTGTGGTTCTTGATGACCTGGCCAAATCAATCAAAATGTTGTGCAAATAGTAGGTTGAATGATTTTTTTTCCTTTTTTCATATTATATATTTGAGATTTTAGATCAGAGAATGTCGGCTTTTGGACATTGAAAGTTGGATCTTTTAAGCTGTTTTTAAGATGAAAGTTTCAGAGAAAATACCAAGGGATTCATGGATTATCTGCTTTCTGCTTTGGCTAAAAGTTCCGTTTTTTGGGTGTACTGACAATGTCACATCCACCCACCAATAAAGGCATTGCTTCTCTGCCTTTAAATATGCAAGATACTGAAATATGATAACCTAATCAGGAGGAAGATTCTGAAGAATATGGAAGTCCTGTCGTTTTGCCATCTGCAATTGCAGATATCATAAAGTCACGGACTGAAGCCCTTCTGAAGAAGACTAAAGGTGCAGTTTCTTCTAAGCCAATTGTGATGAGAGCAGAATATGCCCATTGTCCAAATCTCACCATTATTGATACACCGGGGTTTGTTCTCAAGGTGAATACATATATATATATATATATATATATATATATGTACAGATATATAAATTATCTGTTTAAATTGTAGCAATAATTAATTTGAAACTGCATTGGCAGGCAAAGAGAGGAGAGCCAGAGAACACAGCAGATGAAATTCTGTCAATGGTGAAATCACTGGCTAGTCCACCCCATCGTATCCTCCTGTTCCTTCAACAGAGTAGTGTGGAATGGTGCTCATCGTTATGGTTGGATGCTGTCCGCGAAATTGATCCAACATTTAGACGGACAGTAATTGTTGTTTCCAAATTTGATAATAGGCTCAAGGTACAAATGCATTGTGAAGGTTCAATATATAAAAGGAACTGCAGAATAAATTTATTCATTTATTCGTACTTATGTTCATGTTTAATGGACATAAATGAATTGTAATGCAATACCTAGTGCTATCTTTCGTCACCTTACTAAAAAGACTGGGATAATTTAATGGTTGAATAAATTTAAGTGCTGATGTTTCATGACAAGTGGTAATATTAATTGATCATTTCTTTTTCAAAGTTTGGAGGACTTGGATTTCCCGACTCTGGTTTTAAGATTTGCTTAGAAGAATGGATGAAGATATGTTGGTGAATGACTTCTTTTTACTGCAACAAAAATGGAAATGATTGCTTCTGTGCCTCCAGCTTTTGAGTTTGCTTTAGTAGTTCTTGAGAAAACCCATGATTCAACTGTAGTAATGAACTGATAGAGGAAACTGCGTTTCCATGTAGTCAACTAATTTGATTCTCTCCTTTCTACTTTTTAACTATTTGCAAGTTAAATTTTCTGATTGGAGAAAAGTGACTTCAGGAGTTCAATGACCGGTGGGAAGTGGATCGTTATTTGAGTGCAAGTGGTTACCTTGGAGATAATACTAGGCCATTTTTTGTGGCTTTGCCAAAGGACAGGAGCACAGTTTCAAATGATGAATTCCGCAGGCAAATATCTCAGGTGGATCTAGAAGTATTACGCCATCTGCGTGAGGGTGTTAAGGGTGGATTTGATGAAGAAAAGTTCAGGTCCTACATTGGTTTTGCTCGGCTTAGGGATTATTTGGAATCCGAGCTTCAAAAGCGATACAAAGAAGCAGCACCAGCAACTTTGGCTTTGCTTGAACAGCGCTGCAGTGAAGTTACTGCTGAGTTGGCCAAAATGGACTCCAAAATACAGGCTACTTCTGATGTTGCACATCTTAGGAGATCTGCAATGTTGTATGCTGCTTCTATCTGCAATCATGTGGTGTGTAATATTTCTTGTTTTAATATTTGACTATGTTTAATAAAATGTAAAATTGAATTACTGATTCGTTACTCATGCCTTATGGTGTACATAATCTTGTGAGTTTGAACTAATTCACCCCCGGTTGCTCTTTTATGATTGCTGAAGGAATCGTTGATTGATGGAGCAGCAGATCCTGCCCCAGAGCAATGGGGGAAAACAACAGATGAGGAACAGTCAGAGAGTGGTATTGGGAGCTGGCCAGGTCTTACAGCAGACGTAAAAACTCCCAATGCCAGCCTTCGTCTGTACGGAGGAGCTGCTTTTGAAAGGGTTTTGCATGAGTTTCGTTGTGCTACATATTCCATTGAATGCCCTACAGTATCAAGGGAGAAGGTAACTATACTCCGAGAGCAATTAATTTTGGAATGAAAATTAGAACAGTCAATTTGACATCCTGAGCAACAGGTAGCAAATATATTACTTGCCCATGCTGGCCGTGGTGGGGGTAGAGGAGTTACAGAGGCAGCTGCAGAGATTGCACGTGCTGCTGCCCAGTCATGGCTTGCTCCTCTTCTTGATACGGCATGTGAACGGCTTGCCTTTGTTTTGGGAAACCTCTTTGATCTTGCATTGGAGAGGAACTATCACCGTGAATTAGACTGTAAGAGTCATCCGATTTCTCATTTCACATTTTAAATTAATTAATATAGTTTCTTTTCCATTAGCCCAGGAGGAGGGGGGTAGACATTTATCTTTAATTTCTTAAATCTCTTTCAATAATTTTTTCCTTTCCTTCTTTGTTGATTTTGTAGGGATGACATTATCTATTACCACTTCAATCGTCCAATTAGGATAAGCTCATCTCTTTTTTGTACAATAATATGATGGAATCTCCCATTATTTTGTTCTTTGGTAGAGAGTTCACCTTTATCAGCATTAGCTAATGCTGGTCCAATCTATTTCACATTGTTTGGACATTCAAGTTTCTCAAGTCAGATCTATATATCTAAGGCAGAATACCAATTGGTGTTGACTTTCTGATGGTTTATATATTTCATAACGTAAGATAATATTAGAATAGCATTACTTGTTAAAGGGAAGAGAGACAAAGAGAAGGAAATAAATAGTAGAAACTTGTTGCCCTGCATATTCTCTTTTTATAAGCATTATCTGGTTCTTTTTGTGTTAGGAAGTTATATGTTTACTTCTTAATCTAATCATAGAAAAATGAACTACTCTCTCATCCTACACAGATGGTAGGAAAGCTGGAGATATGGAGGGGTATGTTGGGTTTCATGGTGCTTTAAGGCATTCTTACAGCCGCTTTATAAAGGATCTGGGAAAACAGTGCAAACAACTCATTCGACACCACCTTGATTCAGTTACAAGCCCATATTCTCATGTTTGTTATGAGAATCACTTCGTGGGGACTTATGGATCGGGTGCAAACTCCATTTATAGATTCAACCAGGCTTCAACTACTTCCTTTTGTCTTGATCTATCTGATGGGCGGCCTGCATCACACGATGAAACCGTGAAAGACCAAGAAAACATTCCTCCAGAGAAGAATGCCCAGGATACCACACCAGGAAAAGTTCTAGAAGCGAGAGAAGCCCTTCGAGAATGCCAAATGACTATACCTGAGACTCCCTCACCAGATCAACCAATTGAAGGAAACTATATTGGAATCAAGAAGGAACTTGGTAACTGCAATGAGATAGGAGCAAGAAAACGTCATCCTAGAATGACGGGCAATAGCAGAAATATGGATCATTTGCAAGTTCAAAATGGTGGTGGGCTCTTATTCAAGGGTGAGGATGGCAACTCGAGATCAAGATCAGCTTACTTAGAGATCTGTTCGTTAGCGGCACAGCATTTTGCTCAAATACGTGAAGTTCTGGTTGAACGGAGTGTGACATCAACTTTGAACTCTGGTTTCTTAACGCCTTGGTATGCTATTAAACTTCTCCTTAGTGTAGGTATTATTTGTGTTCATAGGGCCTTCTCCTTAGTGTAGGTATTATTTGTGTTCATAGGGCATGCATAATCCTTACAAGCTACAAACACCTGAATTCAAATATGTTTTAAGGACAATATTAAGGGTAACTATACTTTACCCCCTTGGGGGTTTGGCCCAAAAATACGAAACCCCTTCTAATTTAAAAGTCCATAGATGATTCTTCTAATAATTGATTTTTGTAACAATAGTTAAATAAACGTACTGTTTTACCTTTTTATCTTATAGTGATTTTATTTTATTTTTAAATAAACTCAATATAAAATCTATGAACAAATTTTCCCCAATAAATTTTTTTTTCAACGAGAGGGTTGTGTTGACTTTTAAACTAAATGAGGGCTATGTGTTTTTTGGGTCAAATTTTGTAATTACCCCAAATATTGAATAATTTGGTAGCCTACTAGATTGATTGTTCCATATTCAAGTACGATCAGCAGCTTGTTAGGAAGGTCCCTGTTAGTGCATTGTTCTTTTACAAGTTTCACAAAGTTGGCCAATAAGAGCCACATTGTTTCACTTTAACTTGCCCAACTGGTCTACTTTCTGTATGTGTATCATGTGTGTGTTCATATACCTGTGGGAGCAAAAGCACAATATAAGCACTGGATATAATGTCGGGAATAAAATCTGTACATTATTTCAAACTAATAACGACACACCATCTTAATAATGTTTCAAGGGAATGAACTAGAGAATCATTACTTTATCCCTTGGCATTGATTGACAAGAGATTAACCCCAGACATTTAAGTGCATGAATCATCCAGAGAAATGAGTACTTAAATCTATCTGCACAGGGAAATGTCTTTTGGTAAGATGTCTAGTCTGCAAGCCTTGGGGTCTTTGTCTTCTATCTTCTCAACCAAAGTGAACAAACCAACAGAATTGCCAATGGGGCCATGACTAAATTCTTTGAACTAAAGAATTTCCACTTAATTGCCATGCTACTTAAATTGATTTAATAACTTATTATTTTTTGTTTTCTTTATTTGCATAGCCGGGATCGTCTTGCTGTAGCACTTGGACTGGATTTGTTTGCTGTCAATGATGAGAAGTTCATGGACATGTTTGTTGCACCCGAAGCAATTGACATCCTGCAAAACGAACAGCAGTCTCTTCACAAGCGTCAGAAGATACTGCACTCCTGCTTGAACGAGTTCAAAACAGTGGCACGAACACTTTGATAGAAACCTTTCTCCCTCTCATTGACACACCACTATGAGTTCAGGGTTCACCATCTTGTGAACATTTATATTACCTATTCAAGTGGGGTTTGCACACAACATCCTTTGCTGGAGTGAGTGTAGCTGGTTCAATTTGGTTCTTCAGACCATTTACCTTTAGTGATTGTGATTCGACACTGAAGTGATTTTGATTGCTGCCTTGTGTACACAGATTATGTTTCTACATATATAGCTACTGCAGAGGTTTCACATCCAGGAAACTGCCTAATCTTTTTTTTAGCCAGGATTTTCGAGTATCTTCTGAGGTCGACTCACATCTGGTTTAGCGATAAGAATGAGCTCATCATGTTCTGTGATTGCTTTTGGATCATTGCTTTTAGAACTATGCTATGATTTCTACTGTTGATTCTGTACAACTGATACAGGAAACAAGCTTGTGCTTGTAGATTGATGAATTCACAGGGCTAATGTTGGTATTAACTTGTATAAGCAGTGGATATGAAATTTTACTCCATTTTGTCACAAGCTAGCATATTTATCATTTAAAATGATGTGGTTGGAATGATTGGGTCTCTCTCTCGCTCTCTCTGTGTCTTTTTTTTTTTTCTTGATCTTATCAACCGTCTTTGGAGTAAAAATTAGGTGAGAAAAAATAAAAGAGAAAAGTAAATTAAAAAAGGTAAGAAAAATAAGAAGAAAATATAAAATTATATTTTTATTTGAATAGATTAAAAAATATAATAAAATAAAAAAAATCATCTAGTAATTTGAATTTTAGTTTAATTATTTTTTAATTTTTAAAATCAAATCTCATGTGTTCTATTTTAATTCCATTCCATTGTAAATCGAACTTGAGAAAGTAATTTTAAATCTATACCCTCTCATTTCCCTTGGCAAATTGTTTATACAAACACAAAGTATAATCAAACACACTCATAATCATAATAGTTGTTGAAATCCTTGGTTATGCATAATCTATAAAAATCCTCCTCTTGATGAAAATAAAGCCCTTTCATGAAGATGAAAGATAGCATCAACATCATTTTATTTGCCAGTCAAACTAAAAAATAGCTGTACAATTATCAGCAACACACATTTGTATTTCTTAATATAAATGGTGACTCTCTCTCTCTCTCTCACACACACACACACACACACAAAGGTGACAAATATAATAAAGCATGAAACAAAGACAGACAGTTATATCTCAGCACAACCTGTGGAAGTATTATTCATGAACCTAGAGGTACATGGATGGAGCAAGCTAGAAATGGTCCCCCCCCC
>QLOD02000013.1:20081572-20096128 GCA_003260245.2 Sideroxylon spinosum | reverse complement strand
GCCATTACAATCACAAACAATCCAGTGCTCCATGGTAGAACTAGCAACAAAAAAAATCCCTATTGTCCACATTCCACAACACCAGGGACCTAGTCTCCATACAACAGAAAAAAATTATATAATAATTTCTTATGTAATTTACAATCCCATCCTTGGGTGGATATATAATGACTTCTCACCCTCCTATGCTTCATTAGGCAAAATCACTGTTTGATTGCAATTTTCAGTTTCAATCAGAATTAAATTAGCCACCCGAGATGGGAATTATATTATGATAAACTAGAGGAGGGCCCACCACCAATTTGTGGGTGATTGATATGTAAATAAAATAATATAATTGCACAAGTTATAGTTAGTTATAAAACATAATTAGCATTTAGTCTTAATGAATTTTTATCACTAAGAGGTGGGTGATTTAGATACAAGTAATTACATATAACTACTTGTATATGAGACAGGATTATTAATTAGAGACCAACAACTACCTAATTAACGTGTTGATTTAGATAACTACTAATAAGATTTGAATTTATTACTTCAAATGAGTAATTTAGAAACACTACCAGGACTTTGCCAAATTAGATTTCACCCCCCGAGTTTTTTCCTTTACATAAAAGTATGTACTTATATCTATATCTAGCTAGAAATCTCGCCAACAAAAGTAATTTGAACCTATTCTTTTTTGCACTAGCATTTTCACCTTCTGAGACCATTTAGCAAGTTAACCTTCATATATATAATGCCTGGTTAGTGGTTACACGAGCTTTTACATGTACCCCCAAGCAACCTATATGCTTGATATGGTTCTCAGGTAGCATTGGAATTTAGTGGCCTGTTTGGTCGATGAAATTAACATATAACGAACATTGAGGCACGTTCGCTCCAAAATTACAAAAACATCATTAGTCAATAAACTTTTTCTTTTTTTTTTTAATTAAAGTTCATATATGTTTTATACATAGATTGAAGCACTTTATAAATTAATTGCCTTGCTCATTTGTTATGGCCTGGATTTCATGACTCAGAATGGACCCACTAAACATGCATTCATAGTCAGACTGTGTTTACAAATTTGGAGGACTTAGACAAAATTAAAAAATCATAACTAATATATTAAGGCTATGTTTGGCATGTGGGAATGAAAGGGAATGGAATGGAAAAGAGGTGGGAATGAAATGTAAGTAGGAATGGAAATGAATACTTATTCCATTCCTTTATTTAGTTGCCAACATGAAATTAATGGGAATGAAATATACATTTAAAATGTCATAATTTGATTACATATTTAAATATAATGAAATTAAACAAAATATAATAAAAATTACTACTATTAATTTTTTAAAAACTATAAAAGTAGATTTTATTTTCGAATCACAAATTTGAGTAAAAAAATGATCTAGGAGTAAAATGATCATTTTTCAGTTTAAGTTTGAATTAGGCCAAAACTTTCTTCATTATTAAGAAATACATCAACAAATACAAATTTGGTCCAAAAACCAGTCCATGAGTAAAATAGTTATTTTATAGTTTGAATTTAGATTGGTTGAAATTTGTTTAATTAGAAATATGTCAATGATATTCTTTTTAGCTTTTTGGGTAGCTTAAAATGCAAATTTGAACAAAAAATGACCTAAAGGTAAAATCGTCATTTTAAAATTTAAGTTCAGATTTAGATGAAATTTTATTAGTTATAAAGAAATATAGTGATAAATATTTTTCAAACTTTTTGGAAGCCCAAAAATACAGATTTGGCCAAAAAATGAATCTAAGGGTAAAATGATCATTTTACAATCTAAGCTTAGATTATATCAAAATTCATTTATTTATTAAATAAGATGAATGAATATTTTTATTAGGCTTTCGGAAGCCTGAAATACGAATTTGAAAAAAAAAAAAGAAAGGACCTAGAGCTCAAACAGTCATTTTACAGTCCTAGTTCGAATTCGTCCAAAAATAATAATTGAGGGATAAAATGGTTATTTTACAACCCAATGGTGTAATTAAAAGAATTTTTTTTTTATCACAAAATAGTTTTTAATTTTTAGTTTCTTCAATTTTTGGATCAAATTTTGATTACAATGGAATTGTTATTCCATTATTTAAAGTGTGGAATATCTTTTTCCGCGTCATTTGGAATGCTATTCCCATGGAATAATATTTCAATTTAGTTTTTTGATACAAACATAAGAATAGGCTAAAGTGCGAATAAATTCCATTTCATTCTCACATATCAAACATAACTTAAAAATTAAAGTAAAAAAATTCAAAAGTTGGTATCTAAATCTTAAATAAAATTAGAAAATAATAAATAATACATTAAATATGAGATAATTATGACATAGATAATTATAATATATATGCATAGAATTAAAGTAGTAAGTTGAAAAGCCTTTATCTTTTTCGGGTTTACATTAATATGATATAATTATGATAAATAGAGTTAAAATAAGAAGTCCCAAAGTCTTTTATTGGTTAAATAAAATACAAAAATAATAATTATATAAGATAATTATAAGATGTATAGATAGAGTTAAAGTTAAAAACTTAAAAAAAAAAAAAAAGGTGAGAATTGGAAAAAAATAAGAAGTTTCTTTTCATTTTTATTAGTTAAAAATATTATTTTATATTTCTATTATATATAAAAAATTTAAATATGTGGGATCTTATCTTTTTTGTGGGCCTTAGACAATCGCATCATTTACATAAGGATAGCCATGGCCTTGAACCCATAGTTCATTACAAAAATTTCATTATCTACCCAACCAGGGCCAATTATTATGAAAGGAAGACAATAAAAATAACATATTACAATAACTAATATTGGTTAAGATAGATACCTCACCATATCATCACGAAGCACAACCCACCTTATATTCTCAAAATACATAAATATTAACATATATATTGATAAATCAGTAAAACTTGTACGGTCTTTTGGATCCAACTTGAATCCAGTGAGCTGTGAACTAGTACACCGGTGTGGTGCCTGCCAAGAAGTCTCCGATACTTCAGTTAGCTCAAAACTCAGATAGTCTTGCTTATAGTAGAAAATGATTAAGGCGTACCTGTTCAGTCCTGAATCAGGACTCTTATAGCCAAGTTTCCAAAAGTTGACATGCTTGAGTTGTATGTGATCATTTCTTTTTCTCCAATAGGACGATCCCATTTGTCCCACGGATCCCGAGGATGATCCTCCAGTTTGTTATCAAATCTGTTATATATACATATATTCACACATGTTGACTATTCTCAGTAGCGTTTTTGTAGGCGCATACACCGGGTGTGTGAGATAGAGGGCCATTCACGTGTTTCCAGACGTAAGTCATTCTATCCTTTTACCAGACCGGCTAGTACTGCTGATAAAGAACATCGGGTGAGGCAGATTGGTGACGGGAGGTTCGGGGTAATCAGCCATTTCTTAGAGAGGAGGTGAACCTTTTGCAGAATATATAAAAGTGACATCGATCAGGGCATATCTTTGGTGAATAAGAAATCCTGGTCGGTAAACACCACTTGATCGAGCCAATGACGGTCTCGATCGGGGTTTCAACCCGATCGGGTCAACATGGTTAGGTCTTTTCCTTATCCTGAGTGATCCGGGTTATCCCAATATCAGATGCCCCTGATTCCCCTAGGTTCCCAAGCTAGGTTAGGGGAATTTGACAGTTAGCCCCTTCGTCGTTTTCGCATGCGTGTTTAATACACCATGGGTGTGACAATATCGATGCAGCATTGATGGTATCTTTTTCAATTCCTCCCGTCGCGTGTCCATTTGGAATTGGGGGTAGTGTACAGAGGTCCCTGACCGTTGATTGCAAAAAATGAGATTAAATACCTACCACTGAATTTGAAGCGGGTTTTTGGGTTTTAATGCCCTCATTTGAAAACTTTCTGTCTTAGCCCCAACTCCTCCGACTTCTCTATTTTAAAAATCCCTGAGTTTTTTCAGCATCTGCTTCTCACAACTCTCAAGCAAGATATTTCTACGTGTTGGTAAGTTTTGTTTAAGCTCTGGCTTTCTTACCGTGTTCTTTGGTACTACCGTAGAGTACATCGTATACCTAATTTCAAAGGGTTTGTAGGGCGTTACAGATTCGTTAGGGCCGTCTTTGGTACTTTGTTGTTTGATTCCTTCACAGTGAGACTTCGAGAGCTAGGAAATAGGATTGCCGATAGCTTCAAACCTGAAACCATGTCTGATTCTGACCATACCCCCGTCAGAGATTTAAGTAAGGTTAGGGAAACAAACTCTACCTCCCATTCCACAGCCTCAACAAGAGATATCAGGCCGATAGTTGACGTCTTCGAGCTGGAGGTTGGGGAATTGGATGAGCAGCTTGAGTTCTCCGCGGAGGACTTCAAGTCCACGCTCAGCGTTGCGAAAATCTGGCAACTTTGGCCCCACTTCCAGTTCCCATGGAGGGCCTCCTTTAGGGTTCCTTATGAGGACGATAGGGCCCGTTGGCCAAGGGACGGTGAGATCACTGTGTATGAGGGTGCCCTAGTTGGGGGCCTTCATTTTCCTATTATTAAGTCCGTCCGGGAAATCCTTCATCGGTTGAGGCTGGCACTCGGTCAGATCTTTCCTAATAGTTGGAGGATCAGGATCGGGTGCTTGGTTTTGTGGAGGGCAACCACAGGTTATGAACTCTCAGCCGACAAGTTCTTATACTGTTACAAAGTGACCAATGCGGGCAAGGGTTGGTGGTTCTTCTCGGGTCAAGAGAAAAGGCTCAACTTGATAGTCGGGTTGCCGACCTCGAACAAGGGCTGGAAGGATAAGTTTTTCTTTGTGTACGGTGACGGAAACGAGTGCCAGTACTGGGAAGCTCCTGACCAAGCAGCCTTCAGAATCCCGAGGTGCTGGGGTTACCCGATGAAGAAAGATATGTTGTTGCTCAATTTCTGTGTAAGTTATATGTTTGGTCTCTTATAGACATACACTTTAATAATTAACTATTATGATTATTCTCTTTTTCTTTCTTTTCGCGGCCAGCCCAAGCTCAGCCCAAGCTACGAGATGATCTCAAAGCGAGGATTGAGATCATTAAAAAGCACAGTGTGCACGAGGCCAAGCCCTTAGTTAGCGTAGAGTCGCTAGCTATTTATATGCTCGGTTCGAAAACCACTAGGGAGGCTCTTGCAACTGAACGTGAGCGGAGTGAGTGCTCGGTCCATTTACTGTCCTTCTTTTTATATTTTCTTACTCTGATCTTATTTGTTGATGCAGACGATCCATCTCAGCCAGATCTGCCAGCTGCTATGGCCTGATTCAACTTCAATAGGCTGAAAAGAAAGAATAAAGAGCCAACCGACGTCGAAGCCAATAAGAAGAAGAAGTTGTCTATCAGAGATAGCTCGGGCACAAAGCAGACCGTGACGGTGCCTCCCGCTATCGATGATCAAGAGGATGTTATGATCATTCCTACCCCCGATCAGGAGGATGAAGAGTGACCGTCGCAGTTCGTTAGTTTGGTGACGATTCTCAACTTGCATGGAGGAAGTCTGTGGCCTTGGTTGCAGAAGATGAGATAGCCCGTCAGGAGAAGGTCACCAGCTTTCAACTAAGCCGTGACATCAATCATGACCACATAAGGGTACAGCTTTCAACTAAGCCGTAACATAAGTGAATGCACTCAGGACTATTTTGGATCTAAGAATTTCTTGTTCTTCTCACTGTTCTCTTTTTTGTTATTGTTGTTTTTTTTTTTTTAGGCTATCAATCGATCACTCGTTCTCACCCACCGGATGGCACTTGCTGAGCATCAGTTGGTCATCGACGAAGAGCTAATAAACAAACTTCAAGCTGAAGTTGAGGTTGAACAGCAAAAAGCTTGGTCGGCGGAGGTTGCTCTGGATGAGATGAAGAAGAAATACACTTCTCAGCTCGAGGATCAAAAGAAGAAATTTGAGGCTAAGAAGTCTGAGCTGATGAGAAGGTGCCAACAGGCGGAGGAGAACGCCGCTATGCGGTCAAGCGGTTTAAGGAGAGCGATGAATTCCAAGAAGAGCTTGAACCAGTCTTCCTTCAAGCCTTCGACGTAGCTTGGGAGAGGGCCATCGCTCTTTAACCAGACTTGGACTTCTCGGGACTTCAGCAAGTGGAAACGATCGAGCTGGTTGATAATGGCAAGACGGGTGATGATGCCGACGACGCCGAATCATGAAGATCCTCTTTTTCTTTATTTATTTTTGTCTAAATTCAGAAATTTTGTTTAATGTATTAAATTTGAGTAGCAGACTTGGACGTAATGTATTTATTTGATTTTTAAAATTTGAACTTGTGTTGAATGAATGTGGCTTTTACCATATCTTAAGTAGTCATAACATAACTTGAATGACTGTGGCTTTCTTTAAGTGCATTAGGTAGAAGTACTTCAGTCGAGTAGAATCTTAACTCTGCTCGGCCATGTGAGCCAATGAGGACCAGTTGAGCCATTCTATGGCATTGGCTCTGCAGGTCGTCTTCATGTTGCTTGGCCATGTGAGCCGAACAGGGTCACTTGAGCTATTCTATGGCATTGGCCCCGTTGGCCGTCTTCACGCCGCTCGACCATGTGAGCCGGGCAGGATCACTGGAGCCATTCTATGGCATTAGTCCCATGGGCCGTCTTCACGTCATTTGGCTACGTGAACCGAGCAGGATCACTTGAGCCATTCTATGGTGTTGGCCCCGTAGGCTATCTTCACGCTACTCGGCCACGTGAGCCGAGTAGGATCACTTGAGCCCTTTTATGGCATTGGCCCCGTGGGCCGTCTTCACGCTGCTCGGCAAAGTGAGCCGAGTAGGATTTTCGTTGCAATAGCTTGAGAGACTGTAAAATTTTATTAGTTTTATAATGTGGAGAATACAGATACAATAATTCTTTAAGTATAATACCTTTTCAGGTGCTTTGCGTGCCATGGATGAGATAGCTTTTTGGTTTCAGTTGCCTTTAACCAGTAGGTCCCCTTTCATGTTGAACCCAGCACTTCGTATGTTCCTTCCCAGTTTGGACCAAGCTTCTCATCCTGAGGATCTCTTGTGGACTGGTTTACCTTTTTTAGCACCAGATCTTCTGTTCGGAACTCACGAGGTCGGGCTCTTGAGTTATGGTATTGGCACATGTTCTGTTGATAAGAGGCCATCCTGATCGCAACTTGTAACATTTTTTCCTCTAGTAGATCAGCCTCTTCGTTCAATCTTCGACCATTTTCCTCTAATTCGAAACCCAGAGTCCTTGCGCTCGGGAGACCAATCTCGACCGGGATAACAGCCTCTGCTCCAAATGTAAGAGAGAACAGAATCTGTCTGGTCACGATCCTTTCTATTGTGCGATAGGCCTATAAGATAGTAGGAAGTTCGTCCACCCAAAGGCCTTTGGCCTTGTCGAGCTTTGTCTTGATAATCTTCAGGAGGGAGCAGTTGGTGACCTCTACAGGTCCATTAGCTTGGGGGTGTTCAGGAGACGATTAATGATGGCTGATGCCGAGTTCTTTACACAGCTCATTGAATTGCCTTCCTTCGAACTGTTTACCATTGTTCGTGATCATGACTCGGGGGATACCAAACCTACACACTATATCCTGTCACAAAAATTTATTTATATTCTACTCGGTTATGGCTAGCAAGGCCTCCACTTCTACCCACTTTGTGAAGTAGTCGATCGCTACCACTGCAAACTTCCTCTACCCTTTCCCTAATGGGAACTATCCAATGATATTGATCCCCCATTGGGCCAATGGCCAAGGACTCGGGATCGATGTTAGTTCTTAAGTAGGTTACCGCGGGTTGTTAGCAAATCTTTGGCACTTGCTGCACCTTTTCACGAATTCCTGAACGTCTTTTTCCATTGTTGGCCAGAAGAAACCAACTCTCAGGATTTCTCTTACCAATGCTCAGCCTCCTGAGTGATTTCCGCAGACCCCTTCATGGACCTCTCTAATGACGTAATCAGCCTCCTCCTCCCCTACACATCTCTGCAAATGTGAGTTGTATCCTCTCTTATACAGCACCCCTTCTACGATCAGGTAACTGCTTGCTCGACATTGTATTCACCTCGTCTCATTCTTTTCGCTTGGGAGGGTTCCGCTTTCTAAATACTCCCGAATTGGTATGGACCACTCAGCCTCTTTGGCGATCTGATTAATTTCTAGAGTGTGGATGCTTGGAGAATCTAGTACTTTGATTAAAACATCCGAGCTTTCTTCTCCCGAGGAAGCCAACCCAGCTAGTCTATCAGCTTCTTCATTTTGCAGTCTCAGAATTCTTTGTAGTTGGATTTTTGAAAATTTTCAGCAGAGGCTCTTTGCTTGCTGGCAATACTCGACGATATTCTCACCTCGCACTTCGTACTCTCCTTGCACTTGTTCAATGACAAGTTGGGAATCGCTGTTCGCCAGTACGTATTCAACCTCGTTATTAGAGGCTAGAAACCTGAAACGAAGTGCATATTTCATTTTATGACCATCAGGGGTAACAAGGATTATACCTACACTACTGGATTTTTGTGTGGAAGAGCCATTGACATGACGTACCCTAGGTTGCCCCTAATTTTACTCCTCGGGTGAGCTAACTGGGTAGGTAATAAATTCAGTAATAAAGTCTACCACAACTTGTCCTTTGATTGCCAATCTTGTTGAGTTTGATTGATCATTTTATTAGTCTGTCTGAAGTTTCTGGCTTGTGCAGCACGCTCTTCAGGGGTGGATCGGTGAGTACCACGACCATATGGGCTTGAAAGTAGGCTCTTAGTCGGCGAGCTACTATAACGAGGACGAGGGCCATTAATTCCATCCTCGGATAATGTAGCTCTGCTCCCTTCAGGGCCTTGCTCTTGTAATATACAGGTTTTTGCACTCCACCATTTTCTCGGACGAGCGCGGAGCTAACCGCTGTGGAAGAGATTGAAAGGTATATATACAATTCCTCTTCTGGAGAAGTTCGACTGAGCAGTGGTACCATCCCCAGGTATTGCTTCAACTTTTAGAAGGTTTTATCGCACTCAACAGTCTATTAAGCCTTCCTGAGTACTTTGAAGAAGGGTTGGCACTTGTCCGTCGATAGAGAAATGAACCTGTTCAGTACTACCACACGATCAGCCAGCTTTTGAACTTCTTTTGTGGTCCTCAGGGGTTGCATTTCTACTATGGCTCAGACTTTCTCGAGATTGGCTTCAATCCCCCAGCTTGAAACCATGAACCCGAGGAATTTGCTCGGCCACGTGGGAATTCGTTCTCCTACTCTTTACTAGCATGTCGTCTAAATATACCTCCACATTTCTTCCATTTTGGTCTTCAAACATTTTGTTCATCAACCTTTGATATGTCGCTCCTACGTTTTTCAATCCGAATGGAATAACATTGTAGCAATACAGGCCTCGGTCTGTGATAAAAGCCATGTGTTCTTCGTCGTGCTCTACCATTTGGATTTGATTATACCCCGAGAAAGCATCTATGGAAGATAATAATTCACGGCTGGCAATGGAGTCGACAAGCAGATCAATCTTAGGTAATAGAAACCTGTCCTTCGGGCAGGCTTTGTTTAGATTGGTGAAATCTACGCACATGTGCCATTTTTCGTTAGACTTTTTTACCATCACCACGTTGGACAACTATATCAGATAATAAGCCTCGCGGATGAATCTGGCCTTGAGCAACTTGTCCACTTCTTCCACTATTGCTTCGTTTCGTTCAGGGGTAAGCATTCTCCTTTTTTGCTTCACCGGTCTTGCCGTTGGCAATATGTTTAGGTGATGTGCCGCCACCTTAGTGTCGATGCCGGGCATGGCTTCATGGGACCAGGCGAAAACGTCTCGATTCTTCATCAAGAGCTCCTTCAACTCATTCTTCAAGCCCTGGGGGGTGGCTGAGCAAATCTTGAGAAACTTCCCCTGGCTCGGATCACAATTGCAACATCTTCTAGCTCGTCCCCCAGTTCCCCCCTCTTCAACTCTTTATCATCCCTTACTTTGAGCTCCTCTATAACTAGGGTTTCTCTGCTCGTATCCTCTTTCAAGGATGACATGCAACACTCTCTGGTGACTTTTTGATCGCCCTTCACACACCATATTCCTGTCTTAGTAGGGAAATTTACCCGCAGGTGGTAAGTAGAGGCGACTGCCCTGAATTGATTTTGAGAGGTCCTTCCCAAAATGGCATTGTACGATGATGGGCAATCAACCACCAAGAAGTTTACCATTTTGGTTGTCTGATGTTGTTCACCTCCAAGGGTCACGGGCAGCACTATGGAGCCGAGTGGTGTTATTCGATCCCCTATGAAGCCGACCAATAGGGATGATACTGGCTGCCGCTTCTCCTTTCCAATTTTCATTCTTTCGAATGTCCCCCAGTACAGGATGTCTGCGGAACTCCCGCTGTCCACCAAGATTCTCCATATCTTGAAATTTACAATAATGGATGATATGACAAGTGCATCGGCGTAGGGTTGGTTCACCTCGTTTGCCTCATCATCGGTAAAGGTAATCATTAGTGGCTCTGCTCGGGGCTTCTTACTCGGCCGATCAGCTACCAGCACTTCTTGAGTTTGGGTCACATCCCGGGCATATTTTTTTTTCCTACCTTTGAGGACTTTCCTACCTGCCAATTGGCTGATTGTTAAGCCTCGCCCGATCGGGTGTACTCCATTCGGGATCCCTTCTCTGGCTCATCCGCTGAGGATTTCTCTCATGACCTACCCACCTGTTGTTTTCTTCTTCCGGTCGAGAATTTGTTTAACCTTTCTCGTTGGATCAACTCCTCCACCTGCTTCTTAAGGTCGATGTAGTCGTCCGTGTCGTGATCGTGGTCTTTATGAAACCTACAATACTTCACCCATGATCGTTTATTTACCGGAGTTCTCAGTCTCTCCAGCCATTTTAAAGCCAGATCGTTCCGAATTTCGTAAAAGACATTCTCTAACCTTGTATTGAGGGGGGTAAAGTTTTAACTGTTGTCAGTGTACTGTCTCGGGGCCTGGTCAGGTCTGTCTTCAAATCTTCTGTTCTTTGAATTTTGGGCATCCCGAGAACTTCCAGACTCTTTCATCCTCTTCTTGTCCATCTTCGAGTGACCTCTCCCATCACTCTTTTTCTTCGCTCTCATGGCATCTTCCACATTAATGTACTTCTGAGCTCAGAACATAAGCTCAGCCATGTCAGTCGGGGGCTTCTTCACCAGTAAGGCCATAGACCTCGGAGTCCTCATTCCACTCATGAAGGTCATGATTGCGACCTTGTCGTCTATGTCGTCTACTTCAAGAGTTTACTTGTTAAACCTCCCCATATAATCTCTCAACATCTCCTCTTTGCCCTACTTGACTGTCAGTAGGTGCGTGGCGGGCCTTCTCTGTCTCTGGCCCCCAATGAAATGGCCTACAAAGAGCTTACTCAATTAGGAAAATTTGGCTATCGTGCCCACTTTGATCTTAGCGAACCATAGCCGAGCTGGGCCTTTAAGGGTTATAAGAAATACTCGGGACATTATCTCGTCCAAAAATGCATGTATATGCATCAGAGTTTTGAATGTCTTCAGATGGTCTAAGGGATCCTGTGAATCGTTAAAGGATTCAAGGATCGCCATCTTGAATTTAGATGGCAATGGGTAAGCCATCACCGCCTGTGAGAATGGCGAATCAGCATGTTTAATCAAATCATCAATAGCATTCGGCAATCAAACGATCGCTAAAACGTCTTCCATTTGGGCCTGCATCTAAGCTTGCATGGCATTCATTTGCTCTTCCCAGGGGCTGTGAGTAACATCTTTCACACTAGCGACCTCCGTCCGAGACGTTTCCACTGGTGCCTTTGCCCCAGCATTAGCTGCAACAGTCTTCTCTCTCCTTCTGGGTTCTTCTGGTGCTCTGTTGGAGATATCGTTTTTCCCCAACTACCCTAGCTCCGTTCATTCCATTTCCTATCCCCGGGTTTTGTTCGACGACTCCCCCATTACATGCTCCGTTATCAGGGGGAATCACTGGCGGTGGAGGAGCATCAACAGGGGCAGCTTCAACTCACTGAAGCAACGCCTGATTTTGGGCCATCAAAGTTTGCATAATAGCCATCATTTCCCTCATCTGTGTCTCCATGGTTTTAATTCTCTCATCGTTCTGATTCTCCTTTGCTACCATTGGTGTCGATTCTGGTTGGGTGTTTATGCCGGACCTGGTATGGACCATAAAAACCGTCCAAGAAAAATCAATTTCCCACAGATGGTGCCAACTGATAAATAGTAAACTGGTACGGTCTTTTGGATCCAACTTGAATTCGGTGAGCTGTGAACTAGTACACCGGTGTGGTGCCTGCCAAAGAGTCTCTGATGCTTCAGTTAGCTGAAAACTCAGATAGTCTTGCTTATAGTAGAAAATGATTAAGGTGTACCTGTTCAGTCCTGAATCAGGACCCTTATAGCCAAGTTCCCAGAAGTTGACATGCTTGAGTTGTATGTGATCATTCCTTGTCTTCCAATAGGGCGATGCCATCTGTCTTGCGGATTCCGAGTATGATCCTCTAGTTTGTTATCAAATCTTCTATATATACATATATTCACACATGTCAACTAATCTCAGTAACACTTTTGTAGGCGTATACATCGGGTGTGTAAGATAGAGGGCCATTCACGTGTTTTCAGACGTAAGCCATTATGTCCTTTTGCCAGACCAACTAGTACTACTGATCAGGAACATCGGGTGAGGCAGATTGGTGATGGGAGGTTCAGGGTAATCGACCCTTTCTTGGAGAAGAGATTAACCTTTAACAGAATATATAAAAGTGACACCGGTCAGGGAGTGCCCCTCAGTTAATAAGAAATCCCGGTCAGTAAACACCACTCGATCGAGCCAATGACGGTCTCGACCGGGGGTTCAACCCGATTGGGTCAACAATGGTTGGGTCCTTTCCTTATCCTAAGTGATCCAGGTTATCCCCATATCATATACGATACAATCAATTTTATTTGGTGATTATATGTTTTACATAGAAATCATATGATAACCCTCTTAGGCTAGGTATATAATATAAGGTATATAATTTAAACTAAAAATATTACAAGTATAATAATAAAATATTGAACCGAAGCTTTACGTTGTTGAAAATTACAAAAATGTCATTAATCAATAACTTCTTTTGTTTAATCAAAGTATATATATATATATATATATGTATGTTATATACATAGATTGATGCGATTTCTAAATCACTTACTTTATTCGTTTGTATTATATATTTACATAAATTTATTTTCCCCTAATAAATTTGTAAAGCTTTTGACCCTTCCTAAGAAATCCCTTAGTCCGTCCTCCTAATTAAACATCACATTGCATTAATTGACAGTGAGATATTAATTAGACTGATCAGGATGACGAGGCCAAGCCTTGCAAAAGGTCAGCAAGATACACCAAAGTAGGATTCTCCGAAGTCCCAATATTGTCACCAATTCAAGCCTAAGAAACATCAAATAGCCAGCTACATTGTAAGAATTGTTTAAGTGTCAAAAGAGACTTAATTACTAGTCATGCCGGCCAAGCTATATTTAAGTTTATATTATCAACTTAGTCACTAGAGAAGATGAACCAATGGAAATTAGACACGTGGTCAAGCATCAAAATTTTAGTCAACTGTGTATGAATGCACAGCCTTTAGTTTCCTGTTTAATAGTATATTGTTTTTGTATGTTAAATAAGGGATTGTAAGGAACCAACCGTCCACCCCCCGCACCAGCATGATTTTGATTAACGAGTGATTAATTGAAAAATGGCGTTTAGTGTTAGTGCTTTGAGAGCATTTGGTTCCCTCACCTTTTCTATGTGAATTCTCTTTCCAATATAAATGAGAATTTGATTCTCTCTCTATCTTTATGATCTCCAAATATTTGAATAAAGCAAAGAAATAATCTAAGTTAATTGAGAAAACAATGGATGAATTGAAAAATACATTCCCGGCTCCTAGCTATTTTATTAGTCTGTATGCCTTCTTTGTACTATTTTTTGGGTTAAATTTTATTTTGCATATGTAAATTTATTCAAAATTTCACTTTAAGATTTAAGTTTCTTTTTTCTTATCCTTTTTTTTTTTCCGTATCAACTGGACAGTTAGCAATGGAAGTACAATAATAAAGAGATTATTGATGAAAAGATTACAATTGATTCGAAATTCAGGCCTTGATCATTATAAAATAGATCAGGTTCTTAAATAAAATTCAAGCTGATCAATAATAAAGTAAGTTTTCCTAAATTATTTTAATAGATCCCCATTTGTGAAAAACATTATCCCATTGCGAGGATCAATAAAAAAATCATTACTCCAGTTGTCCCTTTTTTTTTTTTTAAGACTATTTTAGTTTTATTTGAAAGTACCGTCTAGATTTGCTAAAAGATATCGAAAAACTCTAAAATTTTTTAAAAATCTCTAAAAATTATTTACTATTTACTTCATTATACGAATTACGAAACCATTAATTATCTCATTTTATCTTTTTATTTTATTTTATTTTATTTTATTTTTTGGTCATTGCACAGCTTATCATAGATAACGCCTATAAAATGGAATTTCTCCCATTTGTGGTTGGACCTACCTTCCAAGG
>QLOD02000013.1:20007947-20031580 GCA_003260245.2 Sideroxylon spinosum | reverse complement strand
GATTTTAATTTAGATTTTAGTTATACATTTTAGATAGAATACATTATTTTAAAATATGTTCTGTTAAATGTAATTTTATGAATTTAAAAGTATAATTTATAGTTATAATTTTATAACATTAAATACATATCCTTTAATACAAATCTATTTAAATTCTATTATAAATTTTATTTGATTTTATCATTTATTCAAATTATAATTTATCTAAAATTAATTTAAAAAAATTAATTTTCCTCTTTTAATTTGGAAACAAGTTTGTACTCCCAAAAATTTTAGTAATAACATAATTAAGGAGTAGTAAATTGTTGTCATTAGCAAGCACATATGAAATACTTATCAAAAAAAAGTACACATGAAAATTGCATCAATTACATATACACAGCTAAGGAATGCAACAAAGTAAAGAAATGGACATTTCATTTGCAAAACAACTCAACATAAAAAAGATATAAAGATTTTATTGTGGATTTGAAATTTTTTAAAATAATATTTTTTTTTTCATTATTAACTTACTTTTTAAGCTGGTTAAATTACATCTAGATCCCTTAAACATTATGCTAATTACACCTAGACCTCCTGAATGTTTCAACCTTACACTTAGACCCATTGTTCCTAAATTTTTATGACACTTGGGCCCATCCGTTAATTTATTCTATTAACCAGCTAGATTTCCATTTTAAGTGATGAAAATGCCCTCACGCCCCACGCCTATCGTCCAGAAACGGTCAAGACATACAAAGGCATTCATTTTCATTTTTTTTTTATACTTAAAGTGAAAGTAAAATCTGAAAGTAATATATTAAATATATTAAGTGTTAAAATATTTAAAAATAAAATTTATTAATATAATTTAAATATTATAATAAAAATTCATTTACTGTAAAACTTTTCAAAATTCAAGTAAGAAGGTTTGTATGTTTGTTAAAAAATTAAAAATCTTAGTTTCACTTGATTTTACGTATGCGAAAGAAAAAGATAAACAAAGCCCAAAAAAAAAAAAAAAAAAAAAATTTAAAGTAACTTAAAAAGTTGCTAGCTTTGCAATGTCTTGGCCACAGATGATGAGATAGTACGGTCAGAATTTGCTATTAGCCGTAAAGAAAAAGTATTTTCACTCTTTTTTTTTTTTCTGTTGCAAACATTTTTTCAAGTTTAAAACTTTGTCCATTTTTGTTACATCGTATTAAAATAAATTATTTTATTCAAATATTTTGTTAAAATAAATTAGATAAAAAGGACAGTCCGGTGCACGAAGCTCCCACCTATGTGGGGTCCAGAGAAGGGTCGGGTCACATTGGGCCTATTGTACGCAGCCTAACCCTACATTGAAGGAGGTTGTTTCCACAACTCGAACCCGTGACCACAGGGTCACACGGCAGCAACTCTACCGTTGCGCCAAGGCTCCCCTTCATTAAACTAAATTAGATATTTAAACTAAATTAATTAAATTCATTATATAAATTAATATGTGATATATATTAAATTATTTTAATAAATAATAAAACTAAATTAATTAATTAATTTTAATTTAATTTAAAAATGCTCCGAGAAAAATAAAAGAGACGAATAGTTTTACGGACAGTTAAGGAGTCTTGTCTATTTAAAAATTTTTGTTTTTGGTAAGTAAGATATTTTGGATTAATGGGAATAAAGTATTACAAATATCGTAGGGGCATACCCTTGATATTCAAAAGAATAGTAACCATAGACTATTTACATTCATTGGGATCCCTTATTTAGTACAAAAGGCTCTATCATTAAGAGTACATTTCTTCATGTTTTGCATTGCTTTAAGTCTAACTTCATGCTTGATGATTGCTATAATGCTGCCGGCTCTAGTTGAAATACCTCTGAAGACTCTGGCATTCCTGTCAATCCATATGTGGTAAATTGTGGCTGACCAAGCTAGCTTGCAAAGACGATTAGCAAAAGTGTTTTTGCTAAATTTACCCGTGGCCCATTGGATTTCTACCTCCCAGCTTCTTTGTTGACTTTGAATTTCACACAAATTGCATATTGCCCTCCATACTTCATTTGAAAGAGAATAGGAGAAGAATAAGTGGTTTAAGTTTTCGCTAGCATTATCACACAGAACACATCTATTGTTGCATACCATGCTCAGCTTACCATTCTATCATATGTATTTAGCCTTCCTTGAATTGCTAGCCATGTTACGAAACTGTGCCTTGGGATGCTACTCGAAAACCATACAATCTTATGCTAATGGACAGCCGATTGAGGTACTCGAATGGTTGACCAAGTTGTAGTAATTGAGCAGGACATATTATTACTTGATATGCTCCAAATGAATTTATCTTCTCTCATACTAGATGGTAAGTGTGAAGGAGGATTTGAATTTATCTCCATAAGCTCTTGGGTGGTTGGATAAGGCGAAGACCATGACTCATGCCTTATAACTGCAAACTTTTTTGCATATAGAGGAATGCTAGCATCATAAGCAAGCCTCTCCCCATATTTAGGGATAAGTGGGCCAAGGGAGTGCCAATTGCCATACCACAATGAAACTGAATTCCCATTACTTAAATGGTATTTAGAGAGTTGGATAGCCATTCCTCTGAGTTTGAGAAGTTTCCTCCATGTCCAAGAGCAGTCTTGAGGGGTTTTAACCTGTCAGAAGTCTTTACCCTTTAAGAGTTGCTTTTTACACCATTTGGACCATAAGGATTGCTTGTTTGAGCAAAGGTTCCATATGTGCCTAAGCATTGTTGCCTTATTCCATTCATCAAGCCTTTTAATGCCCATACCACCCTCCTTTAATTTATAGACTATATCCCAAGAGACTTCACTACCATACATCTTCATATCATCTCCAGACCAAAAGAATCTTCTAATGATTTGCTGAAGTGTAGAGCAGACTTTCTTTGGCAAAATGAAATGCAAGCACCAATAGATTTGAATACTGAATAGGACTGCCTTAATGAGTTGAACTCTACCTGCATAAGAGAGAGCTTTATTTGCCTAGCTCTTTACTCTCTGTGCATTCTTTCAATCAGTGCAGAACAATCAGAGAATTTCATCTCTGTAGAGATAAAAAAAAAAAAAAAAGAACGCTAATGTTATAGTGTGTGTGATAATAATTTCTTAAATTTTATTCATTCTTTTCTTATTTTTTTTAATTTTTGTTTATTCCTAGAGGCACCAAAATTTAACAAAACATATTTCATATTAAATTAATCTAATTTAATTACTTATTATAATAATTTAATAAAATATAGTTTAGTTATTTATAAAATATAATTTAATAATTAATCTAACTTAATTATTTATTAAAATAGTTTAATAAAATATATTTTATATAATAATTTAGTAATAAATATAATTTAACTATGATATTTATCTAAAATAATTTAATAATAATTAGTTAATAAATTAAATTAGATTTATTATTAAATTAATTAATTATTTAGTTTATTATTTATTAAAAGTAATTTAAGAATGTATATTTAATTTAATTTAATAAATAAATAAATAAATTATTTATTAATAATTAATTATTTTATATGAATTAAATTAATTATTAAATTAAAGTAAATTAATTATTTTATATAATTAATTTAATAAAATATATGAATAAAATAATTTATTTTAATATGATGTAACAAAAATGGACAAAGTTTTAAACTTGACAAAATGTTAAAAACAAAGTGAAAAAATATTTTTTTATGGTTAATAACAGATTCTAAGTTCATTCGTGGTCAAGGCATTTCAAGGCCAGTAACTTTTTAAGTAACTTTGAGCTTTTTTTTTCCTTTTTGGATTTGTTTGTCTTTTTTCCCCCCAATACATAAAATCAAGTGAAACCAATATTTCTAATTTTTTAACAAACATATAGATTTTGTTACTTGAATTTTGAAAAGTTCCACAGTAAATAAATTTTTATTATAATATTTTAATTATATTGATAAATTTTATTTTTCAATATTTTAATATTCAATATATTTATTATATTACTTTCAGTTTTTACTTTCACTTTTAAGTATGAAAAAGGGGAAAAAAAAAAAAAAAAAAACGAAAATGAATCCTTTGGATGCTTTGGTCGTTTCTGGGTGTGGGGGTGAGGCTATTTCGGTCATTTAATATGAAATCAACTAGTTAACGGAGTAAATTAACAGATGGGTCCATGTGTTACAAATATTTGGGAATAAGTGGTCTAAGTGTAAAGTTGAAATGTTCAAGAGTTTAGGTGTAATTAGCCTAATGTTTAGAGGGATCTAGGTGTATTTTATCCTTTTAAATTTAGATATATATAAGAATAAATGTGCATCGCACATGCACTCTTACTATGTTTATACGGAAGTATGTCTTAACATGTTACCCTTACCGTGCGGTGTACCGGTCAAGGTATTATATTGCGAATTTGTACTAGTACCATATGCCAGATCGACCTGTGAACTTGGTAACTACGTTTAGGACTATACAATGAATCACCATTGCCTGCTACTAGCTTTATATAGGGATCCATTGGGGTTTATAGATTTAGAGTTTATCATACCTATCTCATAACAAGTTTAGAACGTACTTTTTTTTTGGAAGGTAGAATGTACTTTCTCTGCGAGAGAGCAATACCTTTATGTGATTGGGCTATCTCAATACTTGAGAAGTACTTCAGTGGCCCCAAGTCTTTGGTACTAAACTTACCATGCGAAAATAACTTCAACTTAGTGATGCCTTGTATATTATCGCACGTGATAATATCATTTATATATACTAAGAGCCATATCTCTTAATGATTGGAGTAACGATAGAAGACTGAATGATTAACACACATGTAGTCAGACCAAACTCCATTGTCATAGTGTTGAAACACCCAAACCATTCATGAGGATCCTGTTTCAAGTCATATAAGGATTTCCTATGCTTATAAACTAACCTAAACTCTCTCTGGGCAACAAACCGTAGAGGTTGCTCGATACAAATAATGTAGGAGCATATAAGAGAAGAGCATATTATTATTTTAGGTTATTTTATATTTATTTGTTTGTTTTATTTCAGTCTATGTTTAGCTTGATATTTTTAAAGAAGCCGTGTGATTAGCATGTGACTTTTTAATGAGACGAGATGACTGTGATTTATTTATTTTTATTTTGGATGAAGGTTTGAGATTCTAGGGTTACTCAAGGAGTTAATAAGTAGACTTTTTGAGAGTGGTAGCCCTCAGTTTTGTTCCTCATTGATAATCAAAGTTCAAATTTCATTTCTTGGACTCTTTGGAGCCTAGCATTATTTTTTTTGGTTCCAGTCCAATTGTTTATGTTGTTTCTTTACTGTTGCTACTGTTTTTTGTTGGAATCTATTTTTCTCTCCTCATAAATTGGTATCAGAGCCTAAGAACCTTAGATCTACGTCTTAGTTGGTCGAGGTAGAGGCCGTGGGGGTAGAGGAAATCAGAACCAGTAAATAGAGATGACCGAGTTAAAGCATATGATTGAAGATTTGACTTAAGCTGTATACGCTGAAGAAATCAGAACCAGTAAATAGAGATGACCGAGTTAAAGCATATGATTGAAGATTTGACTCAAGCTGTATAAGCTTTTCAGCGACAGGAGCCGATGGAAGCCAGTATGGAGATACTGGAGGGCAACCGTGAATCTTTAGACATACTGGAAGATAGTCTTAAGGATGAGAGCACTGTCACAGATGAAGAAAATCTTTTTCATGATGCTGGAGGTGTAGAATATGCGCAGCGAGATAGATTGGAAGATCGATTAGTGTGAGCGCTTGACTTGAATGGTGGGGGAATCGAAATAAAAGTTGCTAATTTCTTTGGTAACATGCATGCAGAAGATTATTTAGATTGGGAAGTGAGTTTGGGGATATACTTTGTGTGGAAGACCATGGGTGAAGATAGAAAAGTGTCATTTGTGAAGCTGAAACTAAAGGGTGCTGCACTTCAATGATGGAAGCGAGTTGAAGAAAGCGAAGCTAAAAATCAAAACATGGGAGCACAAGAAAGTGAAGCTACGGAAACAATTTTTGACTGTAAATTATTCAATGGAGTTATACAAGAGGTTCCACACATTGAAACAAAGGGTAATGATGGTGGAATATACATGGGAGTTCAACAATCTTTCTATACGAGTTTTCAATGAGAGTAATGTGCAATTAACTTCTTGTTACTTGTTTGGCTTGATCCAATCTATTAGAGATGAGATGGGAGTAGTTCGTCTTTTCAATCTTGAGGATGCTAGACAATATGCCTTGATGGCGGAAAAAAATAGATATTGCGTTATGGGCAAGGAGACCTATATTGTGGCGAAGTGATAGTGTAATACAGCTGCTGTTCAGGGTGTTCAAGGTGAGAAAACAGCACAAAAATTTGACTAAGGGACTGTCATAACTGGTCAAAGAGGTGGTAGGAACATTAAGGAGTCGCACAGCAGCGAAAAGGGAAAGGAATTTGCTAGGTTTGAAGGAAAAAAATGTCACCGCTACGGGGTATTCAAAATGTATGCCGCAACTTTCAAGTCCGATTCTTTACATGTGGGGAGAGAGGTCATACTTCTTATGCATGTCCCTAGAAGAGAGTAAACTTGATCAAGGGATGAAAAAGAGAATTTATTGGCACCAGTATTTGATGAATATGTGGACGAAGGGGAAGAAGTTGATGTGATAGTCGTGGAAGGAGAATCCTTGGTTGTGAGGAGAGTGATGACTACACCAAAACTTGAAGCAAATGAGGATTGGCGGAGACAATATTTTTAAAACACGTGTTCTGTAATGGGAAGGTTTGCAATGACATTCTTGATGGGGGTAGCAGTGAAAATATAGTATCAAAGGAAGTGATAGAGAAGTTGAAGTTGGTAACTGAAAAGCATCGTACTCCTTACAAAATATCTTGGTTTCAAAAGGGAAATGAGGTACCATTCACTTCTCGCTGCTTGGTTAAATTTGTTATGGGTAATAACATTGAAGAAGAGGCTTGGTGTGATGACTTAAAGATTTTAAAAAGCTGGTCAATGATGAATTACCGAAGGGTTTAGCTCTTATGAGAAGCATTGAGCATGCCATTTATCTTGTACGTGGAGCACCTGATGGGGATGATGATAGCCGTTTCTAGTTCAAATATTCTAGGCGGGGACGTAATTTGAACTGGATAGGATAATTTTGGGAGGGAGGATTTTTAGGAGTTTAATTTATTTATTTTTCTAAAATTTTGATATTTGATTATAATTTGATTGTGATTTAATTATTTATTTTAGGAAGTTACTTGATTTGGTCTTTAGCCCTAGCTTATATAAAAGGGTTGGAGATTGTAAGGAATATTCAGCTTTGAGAATGATATTGAAATAAATTGAGTTTTATTTTCTTAGTTATTATTTTCGTTGTCGTTCTTGTGTTCTTTTGTTCCATTGTGCTATGTCAAGTGGTATCAGAGCAAATCGATTCATTGTCACCGTTCAAAAATGAACCCTAGCTGCAGTTGTTCGAAATCGAACCCTAACCCTAGCCGATCGAAAACAAACCCTAGCCGTAGCTATTCGAAAACCCAAACCCTAGCCGCAGCCATTCGAAACCAAACCCTAACCATTTTAATATTTCAGTTCATCATTGCTGGTGAAGGTTATTCCACTGATATACCTTCGTTTATCCTTATCAGCCCGTACCATCAACCAGTTGATCATCGGTCTTCTTCGGTAGATCCTAAAATTGCCAGACAGTGAGTTCGAATGCTCAAGACTCACTTCGGATCATCTTTAGAACCAGCTGCCACCGCTGTTCACCTCATTGGGAGCCCACGACCATAGGTGAGTCTCACCAACCACGCCGTCTTCTAGCGACTCTGTTCGTGATATTTTCGACGTGCTTTCATCTCCAGTGACACTCTAACGAACTTTTGGTGACCCCAGAACATGCCGAATTGTGTTTCGTAAGTGTTAGATGTTGTCCCACATCGGCCTATAATAAAAGTGACTTTCTCCATATAAGAGATGGAGTCCCTCACCTTCACACCTAGGTTCTAAGGTTGAAGCTCCTACTCTTATATGTTGGGTTCCTTCAATATGGTATCAGATCGGGTTTTCAACTGAGCCTCACCATTGTTTACGTTGTTCCTATATCCATGCGGGCAATCTTGAGGTACGCTGTTAGAAGTTGTCCTACATTGGCCCATCAAAAAAATTGTACGTTCCAAATAAGAGATCTACGTCCCTCATCTTAACACCTAGGTTTTAAGATAAAGGCTCTTATTCTTATGTGTTGTTGGGTTTCTTTAATATTGTATTAGAGCGGTTTTCAAAATTGGCCTCATCATTGTACATGCCGAGCCTATGTCTATGGAGGGCCAGCGTGAAGGGGGTTGTTAGATGTCTTACATCAGCCATTGACAAAAGTCTCTCCCCCATATTAGAGATGAACGTCACTTACTTTAACACTTAGGTTTTGAGATTGAGGCTTCTACTCTTATATATTATTGGGCTCCTTTACATAGTATCAGAGCAGGTTTTCAAATTGGGCCTCATCATTATCCACGCTAAGCCTATGTCTATACGGGCCAGCTTGAAGGGACTATTAGATGTTATCTCACAGCGGCTCGTGCTAAAAGTTACTCCCTCCATATAAGAGATGGACGTTCCTTATCTTAACATCTAGGTTTTGAAGTTGAGGCCCCTACTCTTATACGTTGTTAGGCTCTTTTAACAGTCAGAATACGTGTTTTCTATTTGAAGCTATGCTTAAATATTCTATTTGGTTTGGAAGGATATTAAATTTGCATGTTGGGCTCTCTTTGACCTATAATTTTAGGAGTCTTTTGTGAGATTGCAGTTATTGAAGAGCCACCATTTCCCATTGCCTCTTACCCCTACTACCATAAATTTGCAAGCAATCATACTGGGTCATTTTTATTAATTGCATACTTATGACATTTACTTTGGATTTTTATTGATTGCATGCTTGTGACATTTACTTTGGCATAGTATATTTTTAATTGTTTGTTATAATTTGAGTTGATATCAGCATTAAATATCCCTCGAGGTTGACGTTCCATCCTTTGATAGAGAGTTAGACGTCGGTGTCTAGTCTGATTAGCTTCTTGAGATAGAGGATTATTTTAGGTGGTATCGTATGTCCGGCTTGCATCAAGTCATGTTTCCCTAAATGAAATTAGTCAGCTCCGTCAAGCAGTATTTGCAGTGTATCTAGATTGAGAGAGAGATTTGGGGCCCCACCCATTAACCTCTGGATTGACATGAAAGTTAACTTGTAAGAAAAGTATCTTCCTGCCTGCTATAGGGTCCAACTAAATGATTAGTTAATGAACTTAAGGCAAGCGTCTCTTAGTGTCATCGAGTACATGTCTAATTTTGAAGCTCTTTTTATGCGATGTGACATTAGAGAGGAATCTTGGCGAATAGTAGGTAGGTTCATTAATGGGTTACAACCCAAACTCAAGAAAGAGGTTGGTTTGTTTTCTCCAGATTAGTTGGAGGATGCCTTTCATAAGGCTTTATCCATTGAACAATTGTATAAACCCTTCACTCCCGGACGAATGACCTCTCAATTCCAACAATTTAAGTCATTCTCTTCTCAAAAAATAAAGTGGGAGTTTACAAACTAGAATAATTGCTTTACAGGGAAGTAACAGTCCTAATTTGGGCAATCAGGATAAACAAGGTACTAAAGTTAATTTTTCTGGATTCCGCTCTAGTACTTCGAGTATTTAATGTCATAAACTGCCATAAGAGGGGACACATACTCCACAGTGTCCAGAGCGAGCACTTGTACTCAATCAGGGTCTAGATTCGTCACCTGAGTTTGATGAGTTTGAGCAAGTAGATGGTTTTGATGGTGAGGATGGATGTGAGGAACAAGAGGCTGAGGACGAATTCCATTTTGGTTTTATGCGGTGCATCTTATCAACCCTTGTGAAAGAAGAAGATTGGAAGTGCAATAGTATATTTCAAACTTTTCTTAAACGTGAGACTAAGGTTTGTAAGATTGTCATAGACGGGGGAAGTACCATGAATGTAGTATCCACTCTCGCACTTAATAGGATTGGGCTTAAGCTAGAATCACATTCCCATCCTTTTTGGGTAGCTTGGGTAGACACGACGAGTCTTTCTGTTACCCACAGGTGTTTAATCCCTCGCCAGATGGGGAGTTACTTTGATAAACTGTGGTGTGATGTTCTTCCTATGGATGTCGCACATGTGTTACTTGGTCCTCCGTGGGTTTATGATATGGACATGATACATTACGGTTGCTCTAACACTTACACTTTTTAACACCAAGGCAAAACTATCCAGTTGAATCCTGTTAAGCCAAGGGAACAAGAATTTGAGTCTCCACCTAATTCAGGTTCCCAAGCTAAGCCCATCTCAGTTTTCCCTACTTCAAAGAAACACACCATTCAATTGATCAACAGAAAAGAATTTGAGAAAGTTGGGACAGAATGTGTATTTGTGTTTGCTTTGGTAGTTGAGAATGTTTTCCATGTCTAACCTACAAATCCTGTATCCCTTGACCCTGAACTTGCTCAATTACTTGAACAATTTAAGGATTTGACACCTATATATCTCCCTGAGGGGCTTTCCCCTATGCAAGACATTCAGCATGCCAAAGATTTGACACCTGGATCCTAATTGTCTACTTTGTCTCATTATAGGATGAATCCTAGTGAGCATGCTGAGTCGCTAAAACAAGTAGGAGAACTTTTACAGAGGGGTGCTATTTGAGAGAGTTAGTCTTTGTGTTGTACCTGCTTTATTAACCCCTAAGAAAGACGGGTCATGGAGAATGTGCATTGATGTTAGAGCCATTAATAAGATCAGTTTCAAGTATATGATTCCCATTCCTCGTCTCGAGGATATGCTAGATCTTCTAGCTGGTTCCCTTTGGTTTTCCAAGATAGAACTTTGTAGCGACTACCATGAGATTCACAGTAGGCTGGGCGATGAGTAGAGAATTGCCTTTAAGACCCCCGATGGCTTGTATGAGTGGCCAGTAATGCCATTTGGATTATCCAGTGCTCCTAGTACTTTTATGAGGGTCATGACTCAGCTCCTCTGCCTTTTCCTAGGGAAATTTTGATCGTCTATTTTGATGACATACTTATCTACAGTAAGACCAGGGGTGAACACCTAAGTCATATTAGGCAAGTTTTGGAGGTTTTGCAAACATCAATAAGTGTTCGTTCATGCAATTTCAGGCGTTTATCCCTGGTTTCATTATCTTTGACTAGGGAATAGCAGCAGACCCTGAAAAAGTGAGGGCTATTTGCGAGTGGTCTAAACCTAAGACTATTTCAGAGTTTGTTGTTTCCATGGGTTAGCCATATCCTATAGGAGATTCTGAAGGGTTTTGGGTCTATTATGGCTCCCATCACAGATTGTATGAAAAGGGAGGTTTTTAGTGGCCTACAACTGCCACTATGGCATTTGAGGAAATCAAGAAAAGGATGGTAGAAGCCCCTATTTTGAGACACCCTAACTTTTCTAAAGTATTTGAGATTGCCTGTGATGCCCTGGGGTAGGTATAGGAGGTGTTTTAAGTCAAGAAGGTAGGCCAATAGCATACTTCAGCGAAAAGCTTAATGAATCTAGGAAGCAATACTCTAAATATGATAAAAAGCTATTTGTTGTTGTATGTGTTTTGTGGCATTGGCGATATTACTTGTTATCACAAAAGTTTGATTTATAATCTATCAGGCCTTAAAATAGCTTCGTTCTCAAAAGAAATTGAGCAATAAGCATGCTTCATGGGTAGAGTTTCTTTAAGAATATACTTCGTTCTTAGTCACCACAGAGTTGTAGAGAATAAGATTGTTGATGGTTTGAGTAGGGTTGCTCTCACTTTGCAGTCTATGAGTGTTTGTGTCATAGGTTTTGATAAGCTTAAGGATGAATACTCGACTTGTCCAGATTTTGGTCTAATCTTTTAAGATGGCCAAGAGCGTAACTATCGTGAGCTTGTTGATTTTATTATTCGAGATGGTTATTTGTTTTGTGGGTCCAAGTTGTGCATTCCTTATACTTCTATTCGAGAATTTTTGGTTTGGCAGTTACATTTAAGGGTATTAGCTGGGCATTTTGGTAGGGATAAGACTATCGCTTTAGTTGAAGATAGATTTTATTGGACATCTTTAAAGAAAGATGTGGTCAGAATTGTTTCTCAGTGTCACACATGTCAGGTAGTAAAGGCTAAAAAACAGCACTTTGGATTGTACACATCCTTACCTATCCCATACGCACAGTGACAGGATGTTAGTATTGATTTTGTTCTTGACTTACCTAGGATTGTTAGAGGTTATGATTCCATTTTGGTAGTAGTCGATCAGTTTTCTCAGATGGCCCGCTTTATACCTTGCACCAAAACAGCTAATGCTTCACACATGGCTAAGTTGTTCTTTAGATAGGTTGTCAAACTACATGGC
Organism: Sideroxylon spinosum; assembly: GCA_003260245.2. NCBI lineage: Eukaryota > Viridiplantae > Streptophyta > Magnoliopsida > Ericales > Sapotaceae > Sideroxylon > Sideroxylon spinosum. The sequence continues at coordinate 20,019,189 of QLOD02000013.1, read as the reverse complement.
TACCCACTTCTATAGTGTCAGATAGGGATGTATTAAGTTTATAAGTTACTTTTGGAAGACTTTGTGGAAATTGTTTGGTACCCATTTGAAATTTTCATCTGCTTTTCATCCTCAGACTGATGGTCAGCCTGAGGTGGTTAATCAGAGTTTAGGAGGCATGTTTAGGTGTCTAGTTGGGGTGCGTTAGGGAACTCGATATTTGTTACTCCCTACCACTGAATTTGCCTATAATAGCTCTGTCAATTGTTCTATTGATAAGAGTCCTTTTGAGCGTGTTCATGGTGTTACCCCTTGCCAACCTGTTGACCTTATTCTCTTACCATCTGATAGCTGACCATCTCAATCACCTGAACTGTTTGCCCAATGTTCGACATAAAATTGCGATTAGTAATTTCGATTATAAACTAGCTGCTGATGTACATCGTCGCAATGTTGCATTTAGAAGGGGACTATGTCATGGTTCGTGTTTGCCCAAAGTGTTATCCTAAACATTCTTTCAAGAAATTGTATGCATGTGCCATTGGACCTTTTCATATCCGTAGTAATTGAGCCCTAATGTTTATTTAATTGATTTACCTGCTGATATGTATATTAGTCTAGTTTTCAATGTAGAAGACTTGTTACCTTGCCGATGCACATTCGAGCCTCCAGTTGTTCCTATTGGTACTTTTGCAGGTCACTTAGTTGGCTCTCTTGTTCCTTCATCGGAGTCTGCCATTCCACGTCTTCAGTAGCTGGATATAGAGCAGATCACTGATGTGCTTGATTTTGAGATCATCATTTCTACTTAGGGGCACCTTCTATGTTTTTTTGTCAAGTAGAAGCACAGATAGACTTCGATGCTATTTGGATTACTGAGGAGTTCCACCGCTTTAGCCCTCAGCTCTTGGCATATTATCTTCACTAACGCTCTGCTATTCTTTTCAGTCCAGAGGGATTGATGGGGATGATGATAGCCGTTTCCTATCCAAATATTCTAGGCGAGGATTTAATTTGAATTGGATAGGTTAATTTTTGGAGGGAGGATTTTTAGGAGTTTAATTTATTTATTTTTCTTAAATTTCAGTATTTGATCATAATTTGATTGTGATTTGGTTATTTTATTATAGGAAGTTACTTGATTTGGTTTTCAGCCTTATCCTATATAAATGGTTGGAGATTGTGAGGAATATTCAACTGTGAGGATGGTATTGAAATGAATTGAGTTTTATTTTGTTAGTTATTATTTTTGTCGTCGTCCTTGTGTTCTTTTGTTCCGTTGTGCTACCTTTACCAAATCTGCCAGCCTATAGAATGCCTCCTGCTCATTGAAAAGAACTGCAAAAGCAAGTTAAAGAATTGATTTCGAAGGATTTGGTGCAAGTCAGTAAAAGCCCATGTATTGTACCAGCTTTACTAACACCAAAAAAAGATGGCACATGGTTAATGTGTGTGGATAGTTGTGCAAATTACAGTGAAGTATCGGCTCGCCATTCCTCGCTTGGAAGAGATGCTTGATATGCTTGTTGGGTCTAAAATATTTTCCAAATTTAACTTAAGGAGTTATCACCAAGTATGGATGCAGAGTGGTGTGAGTGAAAAACTGCTTTTAAGATATCAGATGGGTTATATGAGTGGTTAGTGATGCCGTTTGGACTCTCAAACTCACCAAGCACATTCATGCGTTTCATGACAAAGGTACTCAAACCATTCTTGGGTTTATTTATAGTTGTTTACTCTGATGACATTTTGATATATAGTTGAACTAGAGAAGGGCATTTGATGCATTTGCGTCTAGTTATGGAGGTTCTTTGCAAAGAGAAACTCTATGTCCATTTGAGGAAGTGCTCTTTCTTGTGCGACAAAGTTGTGTTTCTTAGCTTTGTTGTTTTAGCTGAGGGGCTACAACCACATCCAGACAAGGTTCGAGCTATTAGAGATTGGCCCATACCACAATCTATGGGTGATATTCGTAGTTTTCATGGATTGGCTTCTTTCTACAAAAAGTTCATACGAAATTTCAGCTCTATAATGAGTCCAATCACCGAATGTCTGCAGGGAACTATTTTTGAATGGTCAAAGGCAGCACAAAAGGCTTTTAAATTGATTAAGCAGTTACTAACTGAGGTGCTAGTGTTGGTTTTACCAAATTTTGAGAAACTTTTTCACCGTAGAGTGAGGCTTCGCATATAGGGATTGGGGCAGTTCTTAGTCAAGAAGGAAGGCCGGTTGAATTTTTTAATGAGAAGTTGACAGATCCAAAGAGGGGTTATTCTAATTATAACTTGGACTTTTATGCATTGATGGGAGCAATTCATCCTTCGGAGCATTACCTAGCATACAAGGAGTTTGTGGTGTATTCAAATCACCAAGCATTGGGATTCTTAAATTCTCAAAGTAAGTTAAACCCATATCATGCAAAATGAGTTCTTATCTGCGAGAGTTTACATTTTCCCTCTTTTACAAAAATGGGGAGTCTAATAAAGTGGCAGAGCATTGAGCAGACGATTTATAATGTTGACGGTGATAAGTGCACAAGTTATAGGCTTCGATGAGCTGAAAAATCAGTGTGTTTCCGATCCATTTTTTGGCTCTATCATTGCTGAATTGCAGGGGACAGCTGGGTGGAGAAAATTGCTATACAAAGTGGAAGATGTGTATATGTTTAAGGGTAATCAACTATGCATCTCCAAAGGTTCCTTACGCGCGCAGATCATTAGGGAGCTTCATGGCAATGGTCTAGGAGGGCATTTTGGTAGAGATAAAATGATGGTAATGGTGGCCGATCATTACTATTGGCCTCAAATGTATAAGGATGTGGAAAGGCTTGTCAAGAGGTGTCGAAAATGCCAGCTTGGTAAGGGTAGTGCTTAAAACGCTGGCTTGTATACTCCATTACTGATTTCAGAAGCTCCTTGGGTTCACGTTAGCATGGTTTTTGTGTCAGGACTCCCTCAGACGTTAAGGGATATGACTTGATATTTGTCATGGTGGATAGATTCTCCAAACTAGCACATTTTATTCCATGTCTTAAAACTGTAGATGCCTCAAATGTTGCTGAGTTGTTCTTCAGAGAAGTGGTCGGCCTCCATGGGGGCACCAGCCTCTATTGATTCTGATAGAGATGTCAAGTTTATAGGGTATTTTTGGAGGACTTTATGGCGAAAATTGGGGACTGAATTGAAATATTTAAGCACTTGTCATCCACAAACAGATGATTAGACTGAAGCTATCAATAGTAGTTTGTGTAACACGTTGAGATGTCTTGTTGGGATTCTGGAAAGCATGTAAAATCATGGGATTCAATTATTCCTCAAGTAGAATTTGCTTACAACAGTTCCATGAATTGAACTATAAAGAAGACACCATTTGAAGCAGCTTATGAACTTAAACCTCAAAATGTTCTTGGTTTAGTTCCACTACCTCAAGAAAACCGAGTGAGTACTGATGGGGAGGCTTCTGTTGAACATATTCGAAAGGTCCACAAAGAAGTAAAGGTGGCAATCAAAGCTATTAATGAGTCATATGCAGTGGCAGCTAATAAACGTTGAAGGGTGCAAGAATTTGTAGAAGTTGACTTGGTGCTAGTACATTTGAAGCTAGAAATGTTCCCTGAAGGAACTTATCACAAATTTAAGTTGAGAAAGTTTGGACCATGTAAGGTGGTGAAGAAAAGCAGTTCTAATGTTTATATAATCGAGCTGCCACTTGAGTTGCAAATCAGTCCAATCTTCAATGTTCTAACTTGTACCCATTTAAGGGGTTTGATGGAGAGGTACATACAATTGTAGATCAAATTCAACAACAACCCATAATACAAAAAGATATTATTGAAGATGTGTTAGATCTCAAAGAAGTGATGTGAAGAAGAGGCAACTCTTATAGGTGATTTTTTGGTGAAATGGTTGGGTAAACTGGCTACTAAAAGCACATGGATTATTGAAGAAGAATTGAAGGAAGCTGACCCAGACATATATGCTGAATTTATCACAATTTTCTTGTCGAGAGACGAACTTCTCCTTGCCCAGAGGGATTGATGCAGGAGCATATAAGAAGAGCAGATTGTTATTTTAGTTTATTTGATATTTATTTAACGAGACTAGATGGTCGTGATTTATTTCTTTTATTTTGGATGAAGAGTTGAGATTCTAAGGTTACTTAAGTTGCTTATAAATAGACTTTTTGAGAGTGGTAGCTGTCAGTCTTTTTCCCTATTGATGATCAAAGTTCAGATTTTAGTTCTTGGACTCTTTGGAACCTATAATTATTATTTGTTGGTTCCACTTCAATTGTTTATGTTGTTTCTTTTCTGCTACTACTATTTATTGGTGGAATCTATTTTTCTTTCTACATCAACGAACTTCTTCTAGGTAGCATGTAAGAATGGATTTTTGACATTCGACTAGTGAACAACTCAGTGATAAATCAAGGCAAACAAGATAAGAAGTCGAATGGAGTCTTTGTCATGGGAGAAAAGTCTCAAAGAAATCTAATTCCCCATAGACTTGTGTTATGCCTTAACAATTGGGCGAGCTTTTAGTTTGTCAATTTAGTCATCAAATAGGATCGTAACTGTATATACTCATCTACAAATAACAACTGGCTTTTTAGAGGATAGGTGTACCAAGTTCTTTGTATCATTTGCTCAAAGGGCAGATATCTTCTCTTTTGTGGCTGTACAATAGCTATAATGAGAAAGAGCTCCGTGCACCAGGTTAGGAATAGATATAGAAGATTGAGAGGAATCAAGGGAATGATAGGAGAGAGATAATACGTGATAGGAGACAAAGTTAGAAACGGGATGAAAAGTACATGTACACTTACCTTACTAGATAGTAAGCCATTAGCATGTTTTGTAGACTTAGGAGGAGGTGATGGAGTGAAAGATGCTTCTGGAGGAGCAACTACCTAACTTATGGTGTAAACTTGCAAATTGGAATAAGATAGACAACCAAAGGAGAGGGAGAAAGAACTAGGAAAAGATTCACGGCAAGAGGGAGAATGGGGGGGGGGGGGAAGACATGAATTGAGACTTGGAGAAGAATAGGGTGGACTGAAAGAATGTGACATTGGCACATATAAAGTATCCATTAAGAGATCAACTGAAATATTTATGTAAAGAGATGAGTATTTACTGAATGACTTGACACCTACTTAGGTTGTCTATGGTGTACATTTATAGTAATCTGTACAAATGAGGTACATTATCCCTAGACTAGATACATCACCCGTAGACTATATACATAAATACAACATGAATGACAGGGTTTCATGAATGTACATTATTACTTCGCCTCAAACTGAAGCAAATATATCATATGTTCCAATCTTGTTACAAATAAACCTTACTTGAGGCCCCCTCACCAAAAAAAAAAAAGCTTTAGTGAACAAATGAGCAAGTTGATCTATAGAGATCACATGATCAGTTTTGATCACATTCTATAGAATCTTTTCTCTAACAAAATGATAATCAACCTCGTTATGTTTAGTCCTCTTATGAAATACTGAATTGGGAGCAATCTAAATCACAGTTTGATTATCATATAGCAACTCCATAGGCTATGAATGATAAACTCCTAATTCTTTTAATATTTGTATCCAGTTCAACTCACGAGATGTGTGTGCCATGACTTTATACTCTGACTCAGTAGTTGACCGTGCTTTTTACTGTTCCCGGATATAAGATTACCTCCAATAAAGATACAAAGCCCAGTCGTAAATCATTTATCTGATGGTGACCCAGTCCAGTCTGCATCAGTGTACCTATGAGCTAAAGTGTTTCCGTTCTTGTACAATAAGCCTTTACCTGGTGCACCTTTTAGGTATCTCAAAATTCAAACATCATCATCCTTATGATTGCTATGAGATGATTCTAGGAACTAACTGATCACACTCATGGCAAAGGATATATCAAGTCTAGTGACTGTCAAGTAGTTGAGCTTCCTAACTAACCTCCGACACTGCTAGGATCATATAGCAACTCTCCTTTATTAGCAACTAAATTGATATTTGGATCCATTGGAGTGTCCACGAGTATAGCACATAACATACTCGTCTTAGTCAACAAATCAAAAACATATTTTATTTGATAGAGAGAAATACCCATATGTGATCGGGCAACCTTAGTTCCCAAGAAGTATTTCAATGGACCCAAATCCTGGTTTTAAACTTACTTTGAAGGTGTTGAAATCCTAATTTATTGATTGTGAGAGTACTTGCTTTTTTATCTAGGAGATTTGTTTCCTCTTTTCCGCTCATTCTTTGTATTATAAATAAAGTACTATAGATTGTGCATTATTTATTGAAGAAATATTGAAACAGTCTATTCTATTTTCATGATATTAGAGCAAAGATAATTCTGTGTAGATATTTATCTATATATATATATATATATATCTCATTGTCGTTGGAAGTCCCTGTCAACCATCATCGGAGTCCTCGACTATCACTATCGTCGATCTATCAAAAAGCGATTAGTCGACTAGTCTCAACAGGTGCTCTGGCATAGCATCGTAAGGCGATTGATCTCTGTCGTCGCTTCGGTTCATAAAAAAGGTTTCGATCGAAAGAGGAAGGAGTCCTCGCGGTCTTGAACCAGCTTTCAGCGTCGATCTAGACCTCCACAGGGGCTATCTTGTAGTTGATCTTTCTGTCGATCTCATCATTGATCTTGTTGATCAGTTTCGTCACTACCTCTCCAAGTCGATGTTGCCAATCGTAATCACTGTCAAGATTCAATCCTTTGTAGCTGTTGAAGTCATTGGTAGTTCTCGCAGTGTTCACTGATTGGTGTTGTCGTTGGCGTTCATTCCACCATCAATCATTGCCTCCGGCGACCTTCATTGCTAACTACGCAAGCTAATTGATTGTTGATCTTTGCTGTCTTTTGTTAACGATAGCCTCTATTAGTTGACTCAGATCGTTGATTTCTTTTAAAAAAGAAAACCAAAAAAAAAAAAAAAAAAATAACCTAGCCATCGTTAAAGGAAATTGCTGACAGCAAAATGGAGGCGTTCTCCACCATGGGATCAAGTGGGTTCGACAACTCATCTTTCCAACTCATAGTGGAAAAATTGAATGGAAAAAAGTTTCTTGAGTGGGCTCAATCTATCAAACTTGTGATTGACAGTAAAAGGAAACCGGTGAAACAAAAAAGCCAGCTTCAACCGATATTGCCTCTCTCCAAAAGTGGAAGTCAGAAAACTTAATGGTGACTGCTTGGTTTATTAATTCCATGAAGCCCTCCATTGAAAAGACCTATCTGTTTTTGCCATTGTTTGAAGATGTTTGGGATGTAGTTTAAGAGACCTACTCTGATGTTGAAAATGCTTCTCAGATATTCGAAATTAAGACCCGATTATGGCAAATGAAGCAAGGGGAGAGGGTGATCACGGATTATTACATGGAGTTGACAGTCCTCTGGCAAGAACTTGATCCGAGTTTCGAAGAGTGGGGATGTTCGTGCAGTAGCATTAGATACAAAATGAAACTTGAAAATGAAAGAGTATTTGAATTTCTTGCTGGATTCAACCTCGACTTGGACGGAGTTGGAGGAAGAATTCTCGGCTGATGTCCTTTGCCTTCAACTCGAGAAGTCTTTTCAAAAGTCGGGCAAGAATTAAATAGGCGCAATGTGATGCTGAAGGAGAATGCATCTACTGAGCCTTATATGTTTGCCTCAGTGAGTCGAGGAACACCAGCTCGATCAAGTCAAAATCAACAAAAAATACATCCTTGTTGTGAACATTGTTGTAAGCATGGACACACAAAGGATACTTGTCGGGAGATACACAGGAAGCCGGTAGATTGGAAACCAAGGTAGAATACTAAAAATCATGGCTACCAAGCTGCTGTTAAACATTTGGCCAAGAAACCTTAGCAGGAAAAAAACAGTTGCCCCACTCCAAGCAGTGCATTCAACCCTCAACAGTTGGAACAACTCTATAAGATGTTTTCTAGTCTCCAAAAATCTGGTCAGTCCTCCACTAACGTTAGCTCATAGAGTTAATATTTTGAGAGCCTTAAGTACCATTTCTTGAACTAGGACTCCTTAGATTATTGACTCTAGAATACTTCTAATCACATGACCGATTCTTACGATCTTTTTTTCTTTATATTCACCATGTGTGGGTATGTTAAGATTACAATTGCAAATGGTTCACTCTCATCTATCGTAGGAAAAGAGAGTATTCGAATTTTTGACACTATAACACTAGAGTTTGTCCTTCATGTTCCAAATTTGTCCTACAATTTGTTATTCATTAGCCAATTATCGAAAAATTCCAATTGCTCTTTTAAATTCCTTGCTTCTCATTGTGTTTTTCAGGACCTATCCAATACTAATGATAAAATACTGAATGATCAACTTTACAATGATTCACTTAAACAATGAAGAAGATGCAGTTTAAACAGTTCCAAGGGGATCATACTCTATTCGCTAAAAGGTCCAAAATGATAAAATCACAATTTTAATTGTGTATGTTGATGATATCATTATAACAGGTGACGATCTTGTGAGATTGGAAAACTTGAAAGAAAATTGGCAGAGGAATTTGAAGTTAAAGAATTGAGAAAACTCAAATATTTTTTGGGAATAGAGGTGACATATTTCAAAGAAGGTACATTCATTTCTCAACAAAAGTACATCCTGGACTTTTTGAAAGAAACAAGAATGCTTGGGTGCAAGTCATCTGAAATTCCTATGGAGCAGTCTCATAAATTGGGTGAAGAACTAGATGATACACTAGTAGATAGAGGGTGATATCAAAGACTCATGGGAAGACTAATTTATTTATCTCACACAAGTTCAGATATTGCTTATGTAGTTAGCATGGTGAGTCAATTTTTGCACTCACTAAAAGAACGACATCTAGAAGCTATCTACAGAATATTAAAGTATTTGAAAAGCACTCTAGGAAAAGAATGGCACTTCACTTAATCTTGAAGCATAGACTGATGCAAATGGGCAGGATCGCTAGTGGATTAAAGATCAACTTCATGATATTGCACCTTTTTGGGAGGAAATCTTATATCATGGAGAAGTAAGAAACAAGCAGTTGTAGTTAGATTCGAGCTATGGCGTTTGGAGTTTGTGAGCTTTTATGTTGAAGATTATTTTGGATGATTTGGGGATCTATTGGAAAGGAAGTATGAAGCTCTACTGTGATAGTAAATCAGTTATCAACATAGCTCATAATCCAGTATATCATGATCGTACTAAACTTGTAGAGATCGATCATCTTTGAAAAAAAAAATTGGAAAGTGGAATACTATGTATGCCCTACGTTTCAACCAAAGAGCAGCTAGCAGATGTTCTTACCAAAGGTCTACCAAGTCCATCTCTTCATAAGATTCTAGACTAGCTTGGAGGGACAAACATTTACATTCCAGCTGGAGGGGGTGTGTTGGTGATTTCCAAGTCTAATTCTAGGGATTGTGAAAAGTTAATGTACATTTATGTATTGTTATCATTCATGTATCTTTGTATTTATGTATCTAGTCTAGGGGTGATGTATCTAGTCTAGAGGTGATATATGTAATATGTAATATTTAAAGTCTTTATTCTCTGTGTATAAATACAAAATCATAGATAACCTAATTGGGTATGAAGCCATTCAATGAATTTCTCTCCAGCTTACAGTTTTACTCTTCCCACAGCTAGTTGAGGGTTACTTTTACTCATATTGGTGCTGAATTAATCTGTGGTGGTAGGAATGAAGTAATATTTTAATTTTTTTTTACATTTTCTGCTGAAACGGTTAATGGTACTTCAATCACAGCTAAAAAGGGTTTAAATGTTGTATTAAAAATTGTAGGGAGGTAAGATGAAAGTGACATTAAAGCTCAAGGGGGTAAAATGTAATTACCTCTTAAAAAAGAAATGAAAAGGAAACATTTGGATTACTTTGGCAGCGCAATATGTATTGCTCAAATTTTCAGTGTCATCTTTTATTAGGCTATTTTAATTAAAAATATGCATTTCCCCCATGTAAGGACCATTGTAAGTGTCTTTTTGATTGCCATCTGGAGTTGAATCCTTTTTACTTAATGAATTGCTATTTCATTTTACATAAAACCATGTAAAACTTACGGTTTTATTTTCACGCTTGACTGCATATCTTGACTTCATAAAGAAGTAGCAAACTGATTCGCTCCTCTTTCTTTTGGCAGCTGTTAGCACTGTTTCTAGATTGATGGGTTGCAGTACCCAGGACCTGGTGTTGGCTTTATCTGCCTGTAGAATCCAAGCTGGGAAGGACAGTTTTGCTAGAAATTTGACATTGCAGCAGGTCTGCAAAGTATCCATATATATCTCTCTTTCGTGCGAACATGCACATATGCACGAACAAACAAACATTCAGTGCTCATATTCTTGACGTGAACCTGTTATTCTTTTACTTAGGCAATTGGTGCAAGAGATGCCTTGGCAAAAGTATTATATGCAAACTTGTTTGACTGGCTGGTTGAAAAAATTAACAAGTTGCTTGTAATGGGAAAACTGCTTACAGGGAGATCCATAAGTATCCTAGATATCTATGGTTTTGAGTCATTTAAGGTTTGTATGTTTTACTTATCAGTTTATTGATATTTACAGCACTGCATTGTTGTTTTGACATGTGATAATTTCATCAACTATTTTTCAGAAGAATAGCTTTGAACAATTTTGCATAAACTATGCAAATGAGAGACTGCAACAACATTTCTTTCGGCATCTTATTAAACTGGAGCAGGAGGTGAGCATATCAGATGATCCATTCTGTTACCTTTTTTGTTTTTTGTTTTGTTCTTGAGAATTATGGTTTCTTTTTCCATTTTTTTTTAATTTCTCTTAAAAAGGTTTTCTTTTAATAGAGAGAGAGGGAAAAAAAAAATCTTTCTTTGAGTATTTTATGTGAAGAACCACAGAATGAAATATGAATGTGAACTAACCAAAAAAAATATATAAATATATGAATGTGATGTCAATTTAAATATTTTGTATGAACCATAGAATAGACGGTGAGCCTCGACGTAAGGTAGGATTGCTCCTTTGTGGAGTTCGCGGGTTGGAAACAATTTCTCCAGTTACTGGGGGTAAAATTGCATACATTGCCCTCCCCCAAACCCCGCATAGAAGGGAGCCTCGTGCAATGGACCAACCTTATATGAAGAATGAATCTCATAATAAGTGTGAATATGAGCTATCAGGGGACTACGCAGTTGAAGACATTTATGCATGGATTTTGAAGTTTTATGTTAAATTATTCTTCATGCTATTGATTTG
>QLOD02000013.1:19968781-19987220 GCA_003260245.2 Sideroxylon spinosum | reverse complement strand
TGATTTCCAGGCATTGTTTTGTAGAGAGAATGAAGAAGAGGTTGTTGCATTGGAAGCCATGTAATTGTTTCTGGGGGAATTTGGAATTTGTTTGCAAGTGTTTTAAGGAAGAGTAGTTTTGGACCAAGAAAGCAACTTTGGGAGGATAAGATAATAAACTCGGTGAATTACATCCTTACAATTTCCAGTACCTCCATGTTAGATATATACAAATATATATATATCTAAACAAAACCTCCAAAATATCATCTAGATTTTTTTCCTCGGCAGTCTTCTTCTCAGTATATTTTACATTTGTCCAGTTTATACCTTTCGTTACGAAAGAGAACAACAGTATATTCTTCTTGGATGTGTATATATATAACCAAACAGGCCGATTTAGGAAGTATTTCATTAGCAAAAAAACTGTAAAATTAAATAATATATGACAAGATTAAATTAATATTAAGCCTACAATTGGCACAGTGGAATTGATTAAAGAAAATATGCTCATTCCTCCTTATACTGCTTCGTACACCCCCCATGCAATGACAATGAGAGTACAATAGATGGAACTTTATATATATTCTATATAATACGTGCATATATATAGGAAAATACTGGATTCAGTGTCATTTACCCTCTCACGTTCTCCATCCTCTTTTACAATGGAACTAAAATGAGGTGGATTTAGCATCACCTTATATATTATTACATGCTATATATATTTTTCACAATGGTTAACTTAACATATATCCTTAGGCCCATTTCTTAACAATTTAAACATTTGAGACGATTGATAACTTAACATGATATTAAAATTCTGACTCTAGAAGATCTTGGATTGAATCTTGTTATTCTTCATTGATATTATCGTTCATTTTGTTTGCTTGTATTAATGCACCATGATTTTAAAAAAGGGTGACAGGTATCGTAATGATAACGGTCGCAGTAACACGGACGCAGGATATAATGATGTTACGTAATAGAAACTGAAACCAGAAGTGTGATTTTTTTTTCTTAAATTCATACTTTAACTAAACTAAGCATTTTTTGATATTTTAACAATTAAAATATACGAATATAAATTATTAGGGTTGTTTCACGATTTTATATTAATCAATAATGTCATCTATAGCAATTACTTTTTTTAGACATGTACATGAAATAAGCTCACACACACACACATATTAAATTGTTACTTATATAATAATTAACGCAATAATAAACGTTCAATTACTAAAATAATATATCAATCTAGAAGAAAATAATACATTGGTTAATAAATAAGTAGTCAGAAAAACAAAATAATAATATAGTCCATTCTTACAAAAAATAAAGTTAGAATAATAAGATTTACATAAATTAGATGAAATAAGTGATGCAGCCATAAAAGTTACCACCAAAATAAATGCCGTGCAAGTTTGATTACATATTGAGAATCATCATCCCATCCGTGCTATTAGACTTGGTGTTATCATTATAAAATCGATACCCACTAGGAGGATGAAGATATTGAAGAGGGTATTGAGAGGTATATCGAGAGGGAGAGGGATATTGAAGAGAGTAGCTGTAAAGGTTAAAAGTACTATATAAATATACTGAATTATATAATGATTTACCACCACTACCTTGTGAAGACTCACCAAGTGAAACCCCTCCCAAACTTAACAAAATGTCATTAGAAGAACCCTCTGACTCATGTTGTTGTATACCCCTACATCGTCTTGATCATTCTCTCCTTTCGTAAGACTCATCCGTATGAAATGGATGCTGTGAAGGCATTGGTATAGGTTCTTCTACCTCTTCATCATCCCTAAAACCATACATTCCTATTTCTCCTCATCTCATGGTCACCACCACTATCCCCACTAGGAGGGCTCAAACTACCATCTTCATCACTATGACCTGGATTAGAGCTTGTACCATGAACATCATGTAACGATGGGTCAATATCGCCACTATCAATAATTTTTTCTATTCTTAACTGAAAATCTTCTTCTGTGTCTAACAAACGATCATCTTTCTTTTCTAACCATTGATTTAGTGGGTCGTCTTCCTCAAAAAATAGTCCAAATTGATTGGGTTAAAGTTGGTCTTAATTTCTGGTTGGCTTTTTCTCATTTTATATCTCATCCTTAACCTTATACTGTAGTGAACAAAAACCAATTTATGAAGTTTGATATACTTTAACATATTCCTTGTTTAACTTTGGCTTAGGCTAAATGTACTTCAATTTCTTCACAATTTAAGGAAGATGTCGTTTGGCTCAAAACTTTAATAGTTATATGCTGCAACTCGAGACCACTAAAACTGTGATAAATCCAACACTCTACTGTAATATATAAAAAGTTTAAATTAGTATCAGATAAGAGTAATCCCTCCAAATATATTAAATATATTAAAATAGTACTGAGTAAAATGTAAAATGTATTTACTCGGTTTAGTTTTAATTATAGATCTTTGAGCCATAGGTTGATCAAACGAGTCTTGTTTATCTCAAAGATAAGTAACTATAAAATATCATAAGTTTAGTAAGTGATTTTCAATCATAAAAATAAACTAATTAAATTCTTTATGTAAATGAATAAAACTAATTATCACTCACTTGATTCATGGCCAAATTTTGATTATTTAATACTGGTTCCAACTTTGTAATTATATTTTTTTATTCCATTTATCACTTCCGTTAAAACATTAGGGGGGGATCGAGTCCCATATTGAAATTGGGGATTCAAGAAATATCTTGTCATGGATACAAATATAAAAAAAAAAATGTCACTATAAGAAAATAAATGAGAATATGTGATTTAAGGAAAAAACAAAAAAGACACTTATAAAAAAATATACTAGCTACATGTAAATCATGATGCAACTGTGAAACCCAATGACTATCAATTATCTTCTAATACTCTTGACAGTAGTGACAATTATTTTTAATTGCTAATTTTATTCTATCCATTGCCTTGTATATGAAACCTATGGTAGGTTTTTCATCACCATCCACCAACCTTAATACCTTAACAGGGGGTTCATATGCCTTAATTATATCATTGGACTTCTTCCAAAACTCAGAATCTAAAATTATTTGTTCCACGTCACCCTGTGGACCACTCCTTGACCTCCCTGATTTTGATCTTTTCTACTCCTCTGACGTTAACATGTTCCTCTATGCCTACTTATACCTTACTATACTTTCAAGTGCAATGAAATTCGTCAAAAATCTAGTAATAGCAGGACGAAGCAATTTTCTTCCCCCGATGAACTTCATCATGATGTGATAAACAGTTAGATAATTAGATAAAAAAAAGTTGTGATAGATTTTGATGCATCCAAGACTTTTGTTATACTATTCTTTTTTAAAATATCGTGTTGCATCAAATCAATACAATATGTAGCACATGTAATCCAATACAAGTGATGCCTTTTTTGCATCAACTTGTGCCCCGCAGCTTTCAAAGCCACTTTATTATCAGTCACCAATTAGACCATGTTAGATTCACCAATTTCCTCTACCACAGAATCTAATAACCTAAAATATTACTTTGCTATCCTACTACTCACATGTGATACATCAAGGGACTTGTGAAACCTTATTCTTTTTTTACAATACACCAAAAACTTAATTATGTGATCGCGTATTGGTCCAGTCCGCCCATCACATATGATTGTAACACACCTCTCCTTCCAAATCCCTTCAAATGAGCGTATCCATTATTTGATCTTCTCATGCTCCTTAGGCAGATATACTTCTGAAGCCTCATATGAAACAGAAACCTTCACCCCTTTCCCTAACTCTGTCTTTATATCAAACATAGGTTGAGCATATTCTTACTCTATAACCCAAAAGAGGATATTATTAAAAAACATAAATTTGGATGTGGCTCTACCCAACTTTTCTCTTGTTATTTTTAACCATTCAGCATGGTTGTTTTGAACTTTTTTGGAGTAAAATATCCATTTCTCTCAACTTATTTTCAAGTGACTCATAATCAATCCAATTCATCTATCTACCACTAATATCATGTACTTCTTTCCGAATCAATCGACGTCTAATTTTACCCCCATTACCACTACTTCCCGCACATCTCATTCTTTCGATCCAATCCTGATGATCATGTCTACTTCTATATTTTACATATGCTAGTTTTGGGTAAGAATCAGCATCAGAATTCTCATATTCTCCCAATTAATAGCGCAACTTTCATCCCTCAATTGTGTTTTTAGTTCTTCTTTTCTTTTTCACTTATCATTTGTTTTTTGTGCCATAACTTTCAAATGTTTCATCATTTTCTCTCTCACTTCTTTAGATACACTTCCACACGATGCCCCATTTTCTCTTTTGCCGCCAAATGTTCTTTTACACATGTAATGCCCCCTATAATAATTTTTTCATAAAATTTGCATTTTGCATCATGTCAAGTGCCAATAGGTGTTGCAAGCCTCCAACCAATATCACCACTGGGATAAATTCTAGACGTGTCATCACCACCACCACTAGGAATAGCACCACTACCATCACCCTCAATATTTGATTGATGTTGTATTGTTATCCTACAAAATAAAATTTAATATTATATTATTTCATTAGTTTGTATCATCAAAATATAAAATTTAAACATTTGGTGTTATATTTTTATAGCTAAAATTTTAAATTAAATTTAAATAGTTGCAATAATTAAAATTAATTATATTAATATAGTACTAATATCATAATAATGTTTAATTAATATTTTTGTTAATATGTTAATAATGTTTAATATTATATAAAATTACTAAATAATACAATATTATAAATTATATTATATTAAATTAAATTAAATTTACTACACCTCTAATTTAATATGACATTTTTTGGTAAGTAATTTAATGTAAATTTTAGTGTAGCTAACATTATTGTTATTATGTATGGTATAAAAATTTATCTTAACTCAAATTTGAAATTTTTACTATTATGTTATAGTATAACAATTATATGATTTTTGGTACAAATAATATTTTTGTTCATATGTTATGGTATAATAATAATGCTTAATTAATAATTTTTAACATAAGTAATACAAATTATATAACGTCTTAATATAAAAATGTTATAATAACGTTTAATTATATTTAAATATAAATTAAGGAGTGTTTGGATCCCTAAAAAAACACTAAAAAAAACTCTATTACCAATTTCTAATTTTTTCCAATTAAACTTCGCCAAATGTTACTTTCATACTAATTTTTGATTTATTTTATCAAAATGCTATCTTAATATGTTTATACTAAAATATAATATATTATATTTATATATGAACATTATATATCATTAATTATATTTATATATTTATTAAGTAGCTACTACCAACACAATGTTAATGGATCATCTCCCAAGGAACCCATTCACCACTACCAAAACAAAAAAAAATGTTTACTTAATATTATTTAATAGTGTTAATATAAATTATATAAAATATTAATATAATATTATTAATTATGTAATATTAAATTTATTATAATATAGTTTGATATAATTTTTAGTATTACTAATATTTTTGTTCATATGTTAATATTAATACTTAATTAATAATTTTTAATAGAAGTAATATAATTTAAGGGGTGTTTGAATCCTTAAAAACATCAAAACAATTTTAATTTTTATGAAATTTTAAAAAAAATTCCAATTAAAATTTGATTATGTGTAACTTTTACACTAATTTTAATTTTTTAATTTTTTTAACAAATCAAACAATATCTTATTATATTTATATTCAAATATAATATACTATATTTATCTATTAACATTAAATATTATAATTTTATTTATATCTTATTTTTACTTACCTAATATATTTTTCTTCTTCCAATGAACCCACCAGCTACATGCACCCACCGCCCCAAATCAAATTAGATCAATGCTATACTTCAGCCTTTTCGTTGAATCAATTCTTCAACGTTTGAGAGTCTAAGACGCGTATTCCATTCACTATTCAGTGTTCACTTCTGTCACAAATGCTTTCTAGTTTCAATATAAGAAAACAAGATCTAAACCCAATCCGTTAGGATCGAAAGCTGAAACTACAACCGGATGAATAAGAATGTTGAAATCGGAGCCTAAAGAAGTCGAATTGGTGATGATGTTCGCTTAATCTAGTTCTGAAACCAAAAGTCTTCTATTTGTTTTACCAATTTTGATTTTCTAAAAGCCCAGAGTAGGTATTTGTAATTTCAAAATTTGAATGAAACTTTTGTCTTTTTTTTTTTTTTTTTTTTTTTAATATCTATTGAATCAAACGTCTACTTTTCATTTCTTTGTCGACTTTCTCTAAAGTTGTTTGTTGATTTTTCTTTTGTTTTCAATTTCTTTGCCTAACTGAGTCGTAACGCAAATGTAACTCCTCTGTAACAGGCGTTATGGAACCGTAACGTGCCGTTACAAGGGTTGGCCGCTTCACCCACATATTCTGTTACTTAACAGGCGTTATTGTTACGTGAAGGCTTTTTTAAAACCATGTGTGCTCATGTTTGATTTAATTTATTTGTCTCTGCTCCTCGTACAAATTTGGATTCTACATGAAGGAGAGTGTTGAAATAGCTAGATATATATTATTGAGCCCATCCCTAAATGTTTAAACTTTTGGGACAATTAGTGACTCAACATATTTGATTAATTAATTTGTATCAAAAGATTTTTTTTTTTTTTTTTTTTTTTTAGATTTTGGAGGAGCCTTTTGGTAAGCTATTAATTGGTATATTAACATGGTTTTAGGAGGATGTTTAGGGTTTAATTGTTTTCTGTTGATATATATATATATATATATATGTATGTATATATATTTCTTGATATAAAGTAGTACTATATATTGAAATTTCATACTTGGCATGCCAGATGTATCAATTAATCAAAAAAGTACATAGGTTAATTGAATAATAGGAGAAGGCACAAGGTATAAAGCAAGGAACTCCACGTGGGAAAATCCTGAAAAACTCCTCCGACTCCTTGCAGACACGATATCAAATCCTCGGTAAATCTTTTACATGAACTTTTGGCTAAGTGATTAAGAGAACTTCTGATAAATCATACAATCTCTGATGAATTTTCTCCCTTGTGAGAACCGTAGTTGTGTCTGAAAGCTTAATCTTCACAAACTTGGACGCATAAGATTTCTGGAAAACTACTTGGAGCTTTAAATGCAAACCTCACCAGAAAGGACTTTTCAAGCCTTTCTGCGACCATCTCGTGAATCAGAGCAAGTATGCCACATGACCAAAGCTCTCCAAGCATACTTTCAGTATATTCTAGCTACTCAAAGCAAGCATCCCGTGAACTTTCCACGAAGTGTACTTTGAGGGTTAATCTAATTGGTTCTTAGTTCCAATGTCTCGAGGCATTTACAATTTTATCTAACCCGTGACTCTAGTGACCTAGCCAACGTCTATGCCTACAAGTATAAAAACACTGTTTTAATATGGATTTTCCAATTTACTAATATGTCCCTAACAATATCCTCCTTTGATAATTACATGCCAAAACGCTTTACAAATACTATCAACAAAAGTTCAACTATTACAAATAAAAAAGAAATAATAACTATGACTCGAATAAACCTCAAGACTGTGGTATATAGTGTCTTAAAAATTAACCTGTAAATTTTTCTGAGAACTTAAACGAAATCATCACAATATCATATGATATGATATATAGAATTTGAATGAAGAATATTGAATTACTCATCCAACCAAATGAACAATAATAACAAATAAGCCATAATATATCATCATCTATACATCATAATACATTACCATACATAAACATATGTCCAAATCATCATTTGTCTAATTCCATAATACATGTAGCACAAAAATTCAATTCATATCAAAAGGTATCTTCCCCTTTTTGGCATGAATTGACAAAAAAAAAACATAAATATAGATAGCATAAGAGAATCACTGAGCATCATCACCATCCTAGGGTCATCTCTAGTACCGATGTCGAAATCAAAGAAGTCTGAGCCAAATGAATCATCAGCCCGGCTAAATTACTTCTCCAAGGCTCTGACCTAATAATACATCCCGTCATGTCTAACATGCATAACATATGTCTGACATACATCTTATCCTAGCAAGTCTCTAAGGTAGTGAGATGCTGTCTAGACTTAGTGTAATATGCACGGTCCTCCCCATAAATCTAAAGCATTAGTGCTCATAGATAATCAAAATCAAAAGACTATGGCACTAGTGGTAAGAAGGTAAAAGGTCCAGAAGATGAGCCAGCACCCATGTAGGTAGATTAGATAGAGCAATAGAAGTAGGGCACAAGTGAGCAAGACTCCACCTGGTAGACATATGATCAAGGGAACCTTGCATTTTCAGAATCTAGGGATTTTTAGATAGATGGAATCTAAAGATAAGAAGGAAATGGGTGGTAAAGACTCCAAACGGCATGGATTCTGACCGATGAGTACAATTACGAGCTACCATTATAAGACGAGACATAAACTAGGGAAGATCAAAGACTCGACCAAAGAGGCCGATAGCATGAATAATACCTCCTTGACACTCAGAGACATCAGTGATGTGTAGACATGGGTCAATAGAACTACCAACAAATAGGTGTAACATCCAATAAGACTCGGACAATTTCTTGTGAGGAATCATCTATCTCACCCAGTCTACATGACCCTTAATAAGTACATATGTTATATCAGACCTAGACAGGCCACCCCCATCAAAGATCGGCTCAAAATCAAGTTATGTAGTTCGGGATAAGTCAAGCTATGAGGATATGATGTCAAAAGTAAGCTCTATGTCAATGGACCAAATATAGGTATCCAAATAACCAGCTCTAAGATCAAAAGAGTGTATATTTACATAAAATTCTCTCACCAATTCCCCAGTGGAATAACCCACGAGGGGACTTAGTGTGTCACAGTAGGATACATAAGTATTCCATCTCAACCTAGCAAACATGGGCTCAATAATAGTAAAATCTCACAGTAAAATACCTCTTTCATGTTTAAACCTATAAGAGTCCTGTTTAAACCTATGAGAGTTCCAAGAACAGCTCCCACTCCCATTCCTAGCTTTCTTTCATTTCCTAAAATTACTCTCAGTAGGCATTTTAGCAAATATAAATTCATAAGAATAGTTTTGGAATCGATTTTCGATAAGAGATAGTAATTGGACAGAAATCGGGATTACAAACAACAATGATACTTGAAATGGAATGAAGCAAGAACTGTAGCCAAATAGATGATTAGGAGAGAGATTTAAATATACTTGAAACTAGACCAAAATCAAGCAAGAGAAACTAAAGCTCCCTAGATGAAAGTAGAGAGAGAAACCAGGCAAATTTGCATATGTGCTGAATGGCTTGAGCAAGGTTCTCATGACTTCCAGCAGGCTCCAGCGATCAGAGCGAAATTCCAAAAGACCCCCTTCACGATTTTTCCCTATGACTGAGATCGTCATACCCACAGAGTTCCAATGGGTATCCCGTAGGGTTCTCACAAATTTACTCTTTTATGTATTGAATGAATAGTAAGAGGAAAATAAAAATAAAAAATAAATATATACAAACTTAGGAAAAACAGATAATTTCAGTGTATTCCAAGTTCTATTTCCTCAAATACATAATAAAACATAGTTCCAAGCTTTCGATCATACATAAATAGTGATGAAGAAGAAATCCAAGAGTCACTCTACTATTTATGTTATGCGTTTTTCACACACATGTCATACCAATGGTCAAATGCTCATACGGTGTATGAAATGAAGTTTATGAACAACATGATTAATACCTTTCACATTCTTGCATGAAATTTAAAATGCTCTTTTTGGACATTAAATTGAATTTAGAAAATATGCAATTTTTATCTTTTTGACTTAATTCTCCTTAATTCACTTGTTTTCAACTATACGCTAAATCTTTTAATTTACTTCCTCCAAGTTTAGTGTATTTTTCATTTCAACTTTATCCTACTTTCCCTGACAGCTTTCATACACTTATAGGTAGGTGGCCAATTTCATGTATTGTCTAAATCTAGAGGGTGGTTATTTTGATAACTAATATGTCAACAGGCTAGCTACACTCTATCCCATTGGTAGCCCTTTCTAAACGATTCTACTGGAAAGATCTCAAGAGCAACCAATAGTTTAAAAAGAGAATTTATAAACACAACTAGGTAGTGAAATAGATTTCTCATGAAGTACTAGACTTCGTGCAATTACAATTGATACACCACTACCATGAAAAGAAACAACAAAATATAGGATTCAAGATTATCAAGGAATCTTTATATAGATGAAAATAAATATGACTATGATTTTGAATTGTATATGAAGAAGTAGCTCTTATAATAGACTTCAAGACATCATATTTTTCCTAAAAATATTTTAGTATATATATATATATCTATTTTACAAAAATCAAGGGAAAAATTAATAAGGCCCCCTAATCTAAGGAAGGAACACCTAGAGAAGATTTGAGAGATCCAAACTACAAATGATCTGAAGGCTTTGTAAGAATGTTAGCTAGTTGATTTTGGGTCTCTATGTACTTAATGGAAATGACTTCTTATTCAGCTGGGTCACGAATAAAATGGTATAGGATATCTCTATATGTGGTACATGAATGTTAGATAGGATTTTTAGAAATATATATAGTGCTAAGATTGTTACAGAATAAGGTCATGGTATCCTGCTCAACCCCATAATTTGTTAGTATTTGTTTCATCCAAAGAAGTTGGGTGCAACAACTACTAGCAACTATGTACTTAGTCCCGGCAGTAGTTAGAAATACTAAATTCTCTTTCTTACTATGCGATGAGACTAAATTCGGAGCTACATAGAAACACCCTTCAAAGGTGCTCTTTCTATCATCAATAAATCCAACACATTCAGTATCAGAATAACCCTCAAGTATAGCATTGGTTTCTCATGAGAACCAAATGCCATAGTTAAATGTTCAATTCACTTATTTAACTATTCTTTTAACTGCATGCAAGTGAGACTCTTTTGGGTTAGATTGAAAATGTGCACAAACACCTACATTAAAAGAGATATCAGAACGACTAGTAGTAAGGTACAAAAGAATATTGATCATACTTTCTATACAGTACAGGATCAATAGATTTATCAGACTCATCTCTAGTTAACTTAGTACAAGTGCTCATGGGAGTTCTAGCATGTTAACTACTATCAGGTCCAAATTTCTTAACAAGTCTTTAGCGTATTTAGTTTGAAAAGTGAGGATTCCATTCTCGACTTGGTTAACTTGATGACCTAGAAAAAATTTTAACTCATCCATTATGCTTATTTCAAAATTATCCTTCATGTGTTTATCAAATTCATGGGCAAATTCAGAAGAGGTGGTTCCAAAGACAATATCATTAACATGACTTAAGCAATTAAAATATATCTTAAATCATTACGAATAAACAAAGTCTTATCCGTATTACCTCTCATAAAATCTGGTTCAGGTAAAAAATATGTGAGTCTCTCATACTAAGCTCTAGGAGCTTGTTTAAGTCCATTTAGAGGTTTTTTTCAATTTAAAACATGATTTAGGAAATGCAGATCCATAAATCCTTTAGGCTACCCTACATATACTTCTTCATTTTAGAATCCATTTAAAAAGACACTTTTAACATTCATTTGAAATAGTTTAAATTTCAAGTAGTAGGTCATCACAAATAATATTCTTATAGACTCTAGCCTAGCTACAAGTGCAAACGTTTTATCAAAGTCTGTGCCTTCAGCTTGGGTATATCTTTAAGCAACTAACCTAGCCTTATTTCTAACCACTATTCCAAATTCATCAGTTAATTTTTAAAAATCCATTTTGTGCCTATTACATTCAAGTGTGTAAGACATGGAACAAGTGACCACATATCATTTCTTATAAATTAACCTACTTATTCTTGCATAGCATTCAACCAAAAATCATTACTTAGGGCTTCATTCACATTCTTAAGTTCTATTATAGACATAACATAAGTGAGATACCTCATTTCAAAGTTCTCTTTGTTTTCATCTGACTTTTCACGTCTTTGATGACTTGAGACACCGGATGATTAAGTTTAACTCTTAAAGAAGGTTCTAGTTCCTTGTTGATCTTCCACTACATCTATGGTTATCTCATCACATGGTTCGACTTACTCCACAATTGGCTCAACAGGAGCAGGTACGGGAATGACATCATCATTACCATCCTATTGAATAAATGGAGAAGAGTCAATATCATCAATTATGACATTAATAGATTCCATAACCGTATTAGTTTTTACATTAAAAAATATAAACGTAAGACTATTAGTGGAATAACATAGGAAGATTCCTTTATTACTTCGGGAGGCAAATTTACCAAGTTGCTCTATATCCCTAAAGATAAGCATTTGCTCTCAAAAACTCAAAAATACTTTACACTAAGCCTCTTACCATTTAATAGTTCATAGGGTGTCTGTTTGGTTCTAGGTCTTAGATACACCCTATTTACTATGTAACGCCTAGTCGTGACTACTTTAACCTAAAACTTCCTATAAATAGATCGTCTCTGTATTACTCATGAAATCTCTTGTAGCACTCTATTCTTCTTTTCATCAATTCCCTTCTTCTATGGAGTCTTTGGTGCTAAAATCTCATACTTAATGCCATTGGTGTCACAAAAGTCACTATAGCTGAATTTTTTAATTCTCTTCCATGATTAGTCCTTATTCTGGTGATATAATCAATTCTTCGTTATTTTTAATTGCAATCTCAAACACAAGTTTCTAAAATAATCAAAAGTATCAGATGTTTAGCAAAAAAAAATTATTTCAAGTAAAGCGAGTGTAATCATCAATAGTAACAAAAATGTATTTCTTTTCTCCTATACTTTCAGTGTGTATGGGTCCCATCTTATCCATGTGTACCAAATCAAAAGGCTATTTTGGTTTTAAAGTTTGTCATTTTCCATGGGGCGCTCTTAATTTGCTTACCCCTTTGACAAGGGCCACACACACCTTTATGGTCTTTACCTAGTTTAATTAAACCTCTTACAATTCAGACTTAGACAATTGACTTAAAGCTCTAAAGTTTATGTGTCCAAGTCTCTGATGCCAGAGGTTTGACTCATTTAAAAAAACAGAATTACATATATGACCATTAAAGTCAGTAACACCATAGCAATTGTCAGATGTGCGAACGCTACTTAAAACAATTTTTCCATGAGAATCATGTATTTTACAATCAGTTTTTAAAAAAAAAAATGAACTACATGTTTTGGAACACACAATTGACTTATGCCAATTAAATTAGCCTGAAAGCCTTCAACATAGACAATGTCCTTTAAACATTCTAAACCAGGATGTTTTCTTTACCCAAAATATAAGATGTACTTTCATCAACCAAAATAACTAGCCCTCCTTCAAAATTTTCAAAATTAGTTCCACTTATATGTCTAGAACATCCACTGCCAAGATACCACATGTTAGAATTCAAGACTTTTAAAGCTGTGTGAACTATAAAGCAATTTAAATCAGATTTTCTTATCCATATGATCCTCATTTTTGAAAAAATTTTCACAACCTTGTTTTTTTTTTTAAATTTTCTAGACAGTTTGTTTCTTGGTTTTAGGAACAACCTGTTTAAAAAATCATTAAGGTAGTGCAGAATAAAAAAGTCTAACTGTTCTATATGAGGGATATTTGAGGTCAAAGGGTATGTTATAATCACTTAAAATGTTGAATCTATTGGAAAACCTATTGTTATAGTTTTGAAAGTTTTGTCTCATAGGTTTTCTTTGATTAACATATGTCATAGGTGGACCATATAATTTGTGACATAATGGCCTTATGTGCCTAGGTATACCACAACAAAATCATATAGCAATGAAATTGGGTTGATAATTAGATGGCATACCTTGAAATTTTTGAGAATTTGAACTTGGCGATTTACCTTTCTTTTGTGGTTGGGGAAAAAGAGCTTCGACAGTTTGTGAAGTAGAAGCCTTTTGAGTTTAGAATCAAATCACTTTAGGCTTTTGCTGCTCATATGTTAAGACTTCATCCTTTCTCTCATTCTTTCCAGTGTAACCAAGTCTATTTTTGTCACTTGGACTACGTTGAACTCCTCAAGTCTGATGAAGATTATCATAAGGAACTCTTTTCTAATTTAGTTCCTGCAAAGCTTTTTGAGGCCCCTAGCACTCGTTATCTTTGATAGAAATGTTCTCTCTTAAGACATCCATAATCCTATCTTGAGTCTTCTTCTCATCTTCAATCTTGTGAACTTGAACTTCAAGATTTTGATGCTTTGCTTTGAAGGTTGTTAAGACTTTCAAACTTTTCGTAAAGGTCTTTTAAAATGATTTTTAGCCTATTTCTTTCCTTTTTTGACATTTTATTCTGTACAGTCAGTTTCTTATTTTGCTTTTGAAAATTTCAACAGTCCTAGTATAATTTTCATAGGCCTCTCCAATGTTCACTTCTTCCTTTTCTTTCCGTTTCACTTTTAGATGATTCTTCTTTTGGACTTTTTGAGTTAGTAGATTCTGCAGAATTTGTGTAAGTACTACCTTTTGTCATGAACACAGTGAAGTTTGCTGGAAAATCCTTTTGAGGATGAGGAAGTACTGGACTCGTCTAGAGTTGCATAAGCACTTTATTCTTTGTCTTTTTATTTCCGTAGTCCTAGTTTATATGACCATAACCTTGACACATGTAACACTTTATGCCCTTAAACTTATTATCTTTCTTCTTTTTCTCTGAAGATTTTTCCATTTTAGTTTCCTCATTTTTATTTTTATTTCTTTTTTGTTTTTCCCAGATTGACCATCCCTCTTTTTGAAAATTGTTTTGATCTTTCCATGTACAATGCAACTTTTTCAGTAAAAGGGAATAGAATCATCATCACTTGAAGAGAAGTTGTCTTCTTTCACTATCTTCAGAGCAACTCCTTTCATCTTCTTAGGCTTGATCATGCTAGCTTCAAATGTCCGTAGTGAACCAACCAAGTCTTTTACCCATATAGTATCCACGTCTCTGGCTTCTTCAATAGTCGTGACTTTGCCTTGACATGATATAGAAAGGGAGCAAAAAATTTTACTTACAATCTTTCAATTTGGAATTTGTTCTCCCAACATAAAACTGGTGTTAACAATGTTGCTTAGTTTGGCATGGAAATGGTCGAAAGATTCATCTTCAAACATCTGCAAACTTTCAAATTCAAAAGTTATTTTCCGTAGTTTAGACTTCTTCACTATAGAATTTCCTTCATGTGTTAACTCAAGAATCATCCACACTTTCTTGGCAATTTCACATCTTAAGATTCTTTTGAATTCATCAACTAGAATTGCATAGAAGATTGCACTTGGTGCTTTGTAGTTCGATTCAGCTTTTTCTTGCTCTACTCTGGTGCAGAATTCCTTTTTTTCTCAAAAGTTGTATTCTCAAGAGTGTGCATTGGCTTTGTCTAACTGTTAATTGTCAAAGCACTGCAATCTTTCACTTCTCTAGTAGGTATAGAAAGCCAGCTCTTGTTTCCAACTAAAGCTGTCTTTGTTCTGGTGCACATATAAGATAACCCAACTATGAAAAATATCATTTGTTTTACCCAAAAAAAATATCATTTTATCAGGAAATTTTGATAATATAAACAATTATTTGGAAACATCATTAGTTTAAGTAGAAAAATCATTTTTGTACAGGCTATCTAGTAGTGATAACTATTAACAATATTTGTCTTTTAAAGGTAGTGTTTGATTTGTCAAAAAAAATAAGATCACTTTCTTCCAATAGCCTATACGAAAATGATCTTTCTACTTAAAATAATGATGCTTTCAAATTAATGTTTATATTATCAAAATTTCCTGATTAAATGATTTCTTTGGTAAAAATAAATGATATTTTCCTTATGTAGGGTTATTTCATTTGTGTGCTGGAACACAGATAAATTTAGTAGAAAACAAGAGTTGACTTTCTATAACTACTAGAGAAAGGGAAGACTACAATGCTTTAATAGTTAACAGAAAATAAATGTTAAAGGTATTGCTCTTTCCTAAGGAATTGATTCACTATTTAATGTGTAATACAGTTAAAACCGAAATTAGTAACTTATAAATTATTTTATAAGATTAATGATATAACACATAGCAGACCTAAGGCAAGTAACTTGTTCGGCTGCTATTTCTATAAAATGAGACACAACATCTCTTCCTAGCAGTTGGAGCAAAACATTGAGCAACAAATTTTCGCTAAAATTCAATATTGTTGTCCTACGAGCGAAATCCTTTCAAGACCTAGTTATCATGTAGTGGATTAATTACTGAGTAGGGATTTCTGATTGATAGGCCTGTCTCGTGGAAGATCTCATAGACAAATTCTGCTATTAAGAAATTGCTTTCAATAGTTGTTGCTGCTGGTACTCCTACTGCAACATCCACTATTGTTAAAATATGTTCAATTACGCCACATTAGATTAAGAATGTGACTTTGACATTTGAACAAATTGTTGTTTTGTGGTTGTGGTGTTTAATGCAAAAACATCTAATGATTTAAAATTTGAGGTCTAGTTTTGATAGGTTCTAGCAGGCCTTGTCCAGTGTGGTTTCGTTGTGGATCCACGGGATTATGATTCCCCAAGGTATGTAACTGTTAGTGGATGATCGCCAATGAGCACATATAACCAAAGTAATGACTCAAGTGGACCAAAGCCATACATGTAAATTAATGAACTTGCTGAAATAAATAGCAAAGATTCTTTACTTTTCTCACTAGCTTACAAGTGAATGCTACCATGGTATGTAGAGGAAGATAAAGAGATAGAATAACTATTGTGGTAAATAAACTTACTCTACTAGTCGGAGATGCTTATTGATAAGAGCCTATAATTTAACAAATAAGTGAAATGTGTCTCTACGGTAGTTGGTAGTTCGAAGCATTAAATATTTGGAAATGTCTTGCTTAGATTGCCATGGTACAACCCCTTTAAGGGGGAAAGATTGGTAGAACGGTGGACCCTTTTTCTTGCCTCCAGTCCATTATCCTCATAAATGGTCTAGAAAGAGGAAGTCTTAGATAAGGCATTGTTCAGTGAAAGAGTTATAGGTCAAGGAATCTTGAGTAACACACTCTTGAGTAAGGGAGTCTCATAAGTCAATAAAGGCGTACATGATTGAGATATTATTGGTGGGAAGTGAAGAGTTTAAAGGCGTACATGATTTAGAGCAGACTTGGGTAAGCAGCTCCTAAGCAAGAGAGACTTAAACGACGAGTGAGTGAGAAAGACTTAGAATGAGCAAAACCTAGTCAAACGTATGTCGAGCAAGGGACTCAATTCATGGAAGGCCTTTATTTTAGACAAGGAGGTGGTAAGTACTTTTGTTTAGATTTGGCCACTTCCTACGATAATTTAGGGTCTCATGCAGAATCTAGTAGGGAGTACCTACAATGCACTTTAAGTCTTGATAGCTCACCATAGGTGATGTGCACATCCCAATAAAGATTTAGCATGGAGAATACTTGGTAGAGCACCTATTGAAAACCAATTGAAACGTCGGTCACTAAAGAATGAGAATGCTTTGATTTGCTTGAAACATGAAAGGATAAAGATATTCCCTATGCCTTTTATCTATACTCTATCCAATACCTTATGAGGCATATTATTCTATAAGATATTAGTACCCCAGCCAATATAATTCAATCAAAACTTTTGAACACTACTATTCAAATATCATATGCAAAACTCAGTTCCCATGACAGTGGATTAGAAACTTAAAATAGTGGGGGTAGTTGTACTCCAACTACAACTGCCCCCACCATTCAAAAGCCTCTGATACCACCCACATCAAATATGCAGGTAGGTATTAAAGAGAGGTAAAAAAATCTATGGCATTGGATCATTTTGAAA
Source organism: Sideroxylon spinosum (assembly GCA_003260245.2). Lineage (NCBI taxonomy): Eukaryota > Viridiplantae > Streptophyta > Magnoliopsida > Ericales > Sapotaceae > Sideroxylon > Sideroxylon spinosum. The sequence continues at coordinate 19,969,373 of QLOD02000013.1, read as the reverse complement.
AACTAAAAGGTGATGATGGCAAAACTAGGGCTACATGCAAATATTATCAAAAAGAATATCTAGCTGATTCAAAGAGCTATGGAACAAGTAATTTATAGTGCTCAATGTAAAAAGGACCTTTATAGAGATATAGATAATAGAAGACAACAAACAATGTCTTTTCATCCCAAAAAAAGAGATGGAAGATGGTATGGATCTCTTGGGAACGACCTTTAATATAGAAGCTATTAGAAAAACTCTTGCTGAGATGATTATACTTGATGAATTGCCCTTTAGGTTTGTGGAAGGAATGAGTTTTAAGAGATTTTGTAATGCCTTACAATCTAAGTTCAAGATAATTCCTTCTTGAATCATTATTGCTAGAGAAATTATGGGCATTTTCAATAATGAGAAGGATAGGTTGGAAAAAACTTTGAAAGGTTGTAGGATTCACCTTACTACAGACACTTGGACATCCATATAAAATCTGCGTTATATGTGCCTTACTGCACATTTCATAAATGACGATTAGAAGCGATAATTCCTTCTTGAATCATTATTGCTAGAGAAATTATGGGCATTTTCAATAATGAGAAGGATAGGTTGGAAAAAA
>QLOD02000013.1:19892178-19904672 GCA_003260245.2 Sideroxylon spinosum | reverse complement strand
TCTCTCTCTCTCTCTCTCTCTCATTTAACTTAGTTTGCAGTAGTTCTTTTATTTTTTTTATACCTCTCGCTTTATTTTTATTGTTTTCACCCCTCTCCCTCTCTCTCTCTCTAGATTCAATTTGTAGCAACTTCTTTTTTATACCATCCCCTCTCCCTCTCCCCCCTCTTAACCCAACCTCTCTCCATTCACTCTCCCTCAACCCACTCTTTCTATTTTCTCAAACTCTCATCCTCTTCCAATCAAGACACCAGTTTAATATATGTTAAATTTCAACATGTAAAAACTATCCCACGAATCAAGGTTCAATTTCATATTTTTAAAAAATAACTAAGGTATTTTTCTTACGAATTATGATTTGATTCTAATTCAATATTTTAATACTTTATTTTAATTGCACATACTATTCATGTTTAGCTTAAAAATATAAATTTTTATAATATTATATAATTTATGTTGTTTATATTTTATAGCAATTGATTATTTATATTAGTTATCTTACTTGTGTTATTTGAAGAATTGTTGATTTATTTATTTAAGTTCAAAATTTTATTAATATATATTTGAACTAGGGTAAAACATCCTTTTTTAATAAAAAAGATTGAATTTTATTTTTATTCATAATTTCTATCGATTAAAAGTCGTAGGGTTACTTGTAAAAATACTTTATATTGAAAGTATATAACTTTTATTTTTGTCTTCTTTTAGTTGTTATTTAAAATTTTGTAATATTTATTGATGTTTAATTTTGCCCCCATTCAACAAAATTCCTAGATCCATCCCTCGTCACGTGCAAAGTTCTCATTCAGAGCAATAAGCACAATATACACATAAACTGAGTGGTTCACTTTAACCCAATAGCCAATAACTGAAAATAAAATTCTACAAGTAAAGCCCAACAGAACATGAAAATACCTTCGATGCAACCTTTTCTTGAAGCCTTGGAGAATATCAGAATATCCTGGGGATTTGCAACCTACAAAATTAAGAAATAGTTATTTATCTTTACATCCAAGGAAAAGAAAGGAAAATGAAAATTAAAGAACTTTTATGCACTCTTCCGATTGGAAGTACCTTTCCCACATACTTTTGCCCAAACCTTTGAGGATTTATTGTCATAAATCCAGAGTAATCAACCTGTCAAATCAAACAGGAAAACTATTTAGGAAATGCAAAACATAAAGATGGCAAAAACAAGTAAATAAATAGAGGTGCCAAATGTAAAAATTACCTTTTACATTAGCATCTTATGAAAAAATGTAGGAAATATTACCTTTACTCGAACTAATGGAAGCTTCATCTCTGATTTGTTAGTTACCTTCTGGGTAGACTTCTCTATCAGACTTCTCACCTAATACAATGCAAAAGCACAAAAAATACAATATGCAAAGAATAAATAGTACCCTGATAGCAAAACACACTACTATAAGCAGCTAAAAAAATGATGGAATGTTAAGAAAGAAAGGATTCATACCACTTTGTCCAAATGTTCAAGGATTGAATTTTGATCATTAGGATCAACGTCAGATTCATTCTTTAATGCTACCTGCATCATGAATATTAATTAGTTCAGCAAAAGTTATTAATTAGATGAACAAAAATTACATTTTGCTTACCTCAGTGTATTCAAAAGGCCTCACTGATTTTAAAGGTATCTTGGTGGGGCGATACTGGTTTCCCTTTATAAGAGGCAAAAGACATTTCCTGATTAAAATATAGGAAGTAAAATAATATCCATATGGTTTATGTAGAAAATTTCCCAAAGACAACCTTAATCTCTAAAAGAAGTACATGTTTTGGTTTTGATTCTCCATCAATTAGCGATGTTGCAACAGAAGAACCTGGTTGAGTAATGTGGAAGCCCATACCTGGAACTTCCTGTTGATATCAGAACAAACCTTCAACGAGATTGAAATTCCTTGATAATACGACAAAAACTAAGGTTGATGGAGGAACAACTACAACATGGCACCTGAGGGTCAATAAGACATTCATGTTCATGCCCCCATACAACAAAGTCAAGGAACCTAGGCAAGAAATGCTCGTTTATCGCATTCTTAGGATTTGTTTTCACTCTGCGAAGCACATAAGCAGCAATATGAGTAATTGAATACATAATTAGAAACCATGTAAGACCAGGAAAGTGATAGATTAATTGATTGTTAAGATGAAGCAAGAACCTGTTCTGATGAAGTACTAGAATGTTGAACCAGTCTGGAACTTGAGATCCTTCTTGAACTTCCGGACGCATCCACTGTACAGCATGTGGTGTCTAGTTTCCCAAAGGGAGAAAAAAAAAATAAACAAATAAATAACCATGTCAGTGCTACTAAAGTCAGCGAGCATACTGTCAGAAAAGCAATTCTTCCAAATGAATACCTGAAACATTCTGTTCAGCCGTTCATCTCTAATGTTTCCAAGGCCATACAGAGCTACAGACGTTGAACCCTATTATAAAAATTGCAAATTTCTCTATGGAAGTTATTAAATGATCCATATCCAAAGCATCTACTGAATAAAATTTACTGACAGACCTTCCTCATTAGAATGGGGTAGACAGTGATCTGCCCAACACCAGAACCTCCAAGAACCATTTTCCCAAAATAGTTCACCAGATTGCATGCAGAGAGGATATCAACAGCAGAAAGGTTGTCCTGTCACAAAATTAGAATACATCCAAGAAATATTATTCTGAATAGCCAAGGTCACAAATAAGATGCTTTTATACATGATTAATGTTGCTTCAAATGCATAAATATCACCACCAAGGCACCAACTAATATAGCAAAGCTCAGTGCTTTCCCAATTTGGGGCTGGAAATGAAAAGAATAGTTAGCAAAATTCTGGAAAAATAATCATGTGTGTGGATCTCAAAGTAGTACTTGAAGACACAATAAAGTCCCCATAACTGAAAGGATAAGCCCAATGGAAATTATAGATTGGCTTCAACACTGAGCAACATGATGCAACAAGAATTGGCACTTCAATGTTCAGCAGATCTTAAAAGGAAAGTGTTTGCAAAATTAATAATAGAGAGCAAGCTGGCAGCAATTAAAGGCTATCAATATGCATTCAATCTGGTTGGACATCAAGCATTTTATACGTGCATCCCCCCTTCAATTGTCTTTTGCTCTCCCCTAGGATTGTGTTTCCTAGAATGTCTTTTGGTTTGTCTTGGTATTTTCTATTTAAAGGGTTATTATGTTGATTGCTATCATGTATGAAGTTTATGTAACTAAAAAGAGGTAATGCAGTAATTTATTATTCTCTTCCCCTATTATCTCTGACATGGTATGAGAGCAGAAACAGAGATTGTAGTTGAGGAGAGAATACGGCCAAGACAGCCTTTACTGGGACAAGCAGAGGCGAGACTGCTGAGAAGACTTCATACGTCTCACAGTCGAATGCTTCTATAATTGACCCTACTGCAATGTCCGATTTCTCTTCATCTGCCCAAATCACAGCCTATAAACTCAATGGAAAGAATTTCCTACATTAACGTAGGGAAGTTCAGATGGTCATTCGAGGAAAAGGAAAGCTTGGCTATATTGATGGTTCGGCAAAACGACGTGAAGATGATCCAACTTATCTGGTGTGCGATGCGCAAAATTCAATGGTTGTGGCATGGCAAGTCTACTCTATAGAGCAAAGTATTGGAGAGGCATATCTTTGTTATCCTACAACAAAGGAACTGTAGGATGCTTTTACCTTAGCTTTGTCTGATTTCAAAAATTTAGCCCAGAGATTCGAACTTCAAAATCAGGCCAGAAACTTGAAGCAACGAGGTCTGGATGCCACTCTACTACAATAAGTTATCCAAACTTTGGCAAGAACTAAATCTATTTCAGCAATTCAAGTGAAAGTGCCCTGAAAATGCACTCCAATATAGAAGGGTGAGAGATGAAGAATGAATCTATGACTTTCTAGATGGACTTAACAAGGAACTAGATGAGGTTCAGGCTGCTTGGAGTTAAGCCATTACCAATCACAGGAGAAATCTCTGCAGAGGTCCGTCGCGAAGAGAATCAAAGAAAGGTGATGTTGGACGATTCAATGATTGCGCCGATTGTTGAAAGATTAGCCCTTGCTATCCAAGGAACAACAAAAATAAACTATGGTGTGATCATTGCCACAAGCCGAATCAGTCAAGGGAGAATTGCTGGAAACTACATGGCAAGCCAAGTGGTTGGGTCCCTAATAAGTTTAAGAACAGATAAAACAAAGGATACCAAGCATCAAAGCCGCAGCTGAACCATTAAATCCAAGAGGACATGGCCTGGCTCTGACTAAAGATCAGATTGAACAAGTTGTTAAGAGTACAGTCAATCAAAAACCAAGAATCAGGTTCTTCTATCGTTGCACAAAAAGGTACCTTCTTAACTGCTTTTTGTGAAGGACAGAAAAGGAAGAAACTTGGATTGTTAATTCATGTTCAAGCGGTCATATGACAAGACATGGGCATTTGTATAGTTCTTATAATTCTAGTCCTAGAAGTTACAAAGTAAAAATTGCAGATGGTACACTAGCTCCTATTGCTGGGCTTGGATCCGTAAAAACTAGCCCTAATCTTACTTTGCAATCTGTGTTACATGTGCCTGAATTATCTAGTCTGTTATCTTTTAGGAAACTTGTGAAAGACCTTCAAGGTACTATGAATTTTTCTTATAAATGATGCAATTGGGGAAGAAGATTGGCAGTGCTAGTGAACGAGGACGACTTATTTCTTTAACAGTACCGAGAATTTTGCTGCCTAAGCTTTAGCTGCAAATGACAAGATGTTGCTGCCAAAGGAAGAAAAGATTATGTTGTGGCACTACCAAATGAGACATCCTAGTTTTCCATATCTGAAAAACTTATTTTCTTTGTTTTTTGAAAAGTAAAGATAAATATATTAAAGAAATGAAAAAAATACGATATCTTAGCGACATAACCCAGTATATACAATCTATGCTCAAAACAACTCCATGTACAAGCAGGACAACCTATGCCAAAGTGGAATAAAACACATCATCTAAAGGTAATAGGCAACAAACCAAAAAGGAAAACCAAAAGAAAAGCATATTGTTACTAGCATGCACCTGAAAGCAACTGAAGCTACATCAACTCAAGAAATTGAAAACAGAACTGCCAACTAAACCAGTATCAAGATCAGCAAAAGAGATTCCATCCTTGCCCCCAAACAAGATTCCATCCGTGCCCCAAACAACAGAAAGCTTTGCTGTAGTGCAAATCAACATCAACTGATTTCACATTTATCCCTCTGCTAATGAGAGCCTAGCTTCAAGCTAACTCTTCACTAAATATCAGAATATATTAAAAAATAAACACACTTTGATATCATGTACAAATGTCTTCCTAAAGCAGTATATCCCTCGACAATCTCCATTGCTGAACCAAGTGACTATTCATTGGAAATTTCAGAAAAAATCCACACATCAAAATTTTCTATCTCACCACATTACTATCATCTTTTGAACAGTTGCAACATCCAAGTAGGAGTTTTCATACATGCGATTATTCCTTTCGATTGTTCCTTTCTTTCCATAAAAAATAAACAGCAACAGATAGACATAATTTGCCTATAACATCGAGAAGGGAAGACCCCTTGAAAGTAGATATAACCCATCCCACAAAATCAAGCCAAGGCATCGTCTTGTATTGAACTCACAATAACTGAAAACAGTGTACCATATTCTCTCGATACAGCTACATCGAGAAAAAAAGTGGTCATGATCCTCAATGTGCATTCTATAAAAAACAGAGCTGACTCGCAGAATGATTCCAAATGAAATGAGCATATCTTGAGTAGTGAGCTTATCTTGGATAGCCAACCAGAGAATAAAGGAGTACTTGGGTATTTGATTTTTGTACCAAACAATTGGAGACCAAGCAACTGGTGGACGGTGCATCATTAAAACCTCCAAGGCTTCTCGAATAGAGAAAATTGACTGCATTCCAAACAACTCTCTCCTTGTGTCTGATGCTTGGTGGACACACCAATTCTATACTCCCATTTAGGTTAGATAGTTTCGCAAAGTCAGTAACTGGCCATCTCCAGTATATATAAATCATCTAATTCGTTTTCAATTATTCATAGTGATCTTTGGGGACTTTTTAGGATTCCTAGTATGTTTAAAAAACGCTGGTTCATTGCATTTACTAAGGACCATCCAGAGTATGTTGGGTGTACCTTTTGAAAGATAAATCGATGCTGCTCGTATTTTTAAAGACTTCTATTCTATCATTCAAACTCAATTTGATTATAAAATTAAGGTTTTCCATACTGATAATGGAAAGAATTTCCAAAATTCTATTTTGGGAGATTTTTTGAGAACTCATGGGATTATTCATACGAGCTCGTGTCAAAAACCCTCAACTGGCATTGCTAAAAGAAAAAACGATCACCTATTAAAAGTTGCTAGAGCCTTAATGTAAACTAGTAATGATCCTAAAAAATTTGGGGAGATGCAATTTTATCTTCATGCTATCTTATATATAGAATAACATCTAAGATTCTCAACTTTAAAACTCCACTCAATACTCTGATCAAGTCCTATCCTCACTATCAAATTTCTTCTAACCTAGAGCTCAAAGTTTTTGGCTGTATCCCTTTTGTTCACAACCTAGACATTGATAGCAATAAATGTTGGAAAATAGAGATAGAAACAAAACAACTGAAGGTTTTAAGTGATAGTGCTGCTGCACTCTTGAAGAGAAGAATTAGATTTTTATTACATTTTTGAAAGGTGCTAGACACAGCTTTATATAGAAGCTGTATATAGGAAATTGCATAGAGAATTTAACATCGTAGAAACTTGGCAAAACATAATCCTAGAAAAACAACAGAGAATTAAATGGATGACAGCCAACTCCTTGGAATTAAACAATGACTTGTGACTCTCGGTTTCCTCACAAATTCCCCTCTAAAACAGTGAGTCCCAATAAATCTCTGAACTTCAGAAACTTTTCGGTAGTAATAGGTTTTGTGAGCATGTCTACTGGTTGTTCATTGGTGCTGATGAACTATAGTTGTATCTATTCTTTCTACACAAGGTCACAAATAAAATGATGTCTGAGTTCGATGTGCTTTGATCTGGCATGAAAAACTAGATTCTTTGTTAGGGCAATTGCAGACATATTGTCACAATAAATAGTTGTAGGACCCTCCTGCTTCAGTCCTAAATCATTGAGCAATTTCCTTAGCCAAACTCCTTCACAAGCAGCTTCTGTTGCTGAAGTATATTCAGCTTCTGCAGATGACAAGGCAACAGTGTTTTGCTTTCTAGAACACCATGAGATGATGCTATTTCCAAGGCAAAAAATATAGGCTGATGTGCTTCTTCTATCATCAGTAGATCCAGCCCAATCACTATCGGTAAAACCTGTCAAAGTGAACTTGGAATTTCTACCATACTTCAATCCAAGTTTCAATGTGCCTTTTAGGTACCTTAATAACCTTTTTGCTGCTGCATAATGAAGCACACTTGGCATGAATCTTGACAACATACTAACAGCTTGAGTGATATCCAGTCTAGTATGAGTCAAGTACATAAGGGATCCAACTAAACTCCTGTACTGATTTTCATCAAGCTTCTTAGCTCCATCATTAGAGTTCAATTTTTCATTTAAAGCCATAGGAGTACCTACAGCCTTACAATCCTTCATGTGGAATTTCTTCAAGATGTCAACTGCACATTTTTCTTGGGAAATAAAAATTTTCCCTCTTCCTTGCTTCACTTGCATCCCAAGGAAGTACTTCATGATTCCTAAGTCTTTCATCTCAAAGTTCCTCATCATTGAGTGTTTAAAATCAGCAAGTAAATGATGATTGCCCCCAAAGTAAATCCAATTGTCAACATACAAGCAAACTATGATAAAATCAGCTTCATTCTTCATAAAATAAAAAGCTGGTTCATGAGAACTTTTCTGAAAACCTAAATTCTGAAAGTAAGAATCAATCTTACTATTCCAAGCTCGTGAATCTTGTTTGAGGCCATACAAGCCGGTACACCTTCTCTTCTTTGCCTTTGACTTCATATCCACGTGGCTGCTTCACATAAACTTCCTCTTTCAGTTCTCCATTAAGGAAAGCTGATTTGACATCCATTTGATACACATTCAGCTCCATTTGGGCAGCAATTGCAAGAACAAGTCGGATTGTCTCAATTCTTGCAACTGGTGCAAAAGTCTCATTAAAATCTACTCCAGGCTGTTGGGAATAGCCTTTGGCCACTAACCTAGCCTCGTGCTTTTGAATGGAACCATCCTCATTGTACTTGGTCTTGTAAATCCATTTAAGACCAATAATGTCTTTACCTTTGGGAGGATCTATAAGATTCCAAGTATTGTTCTTATCAATCATATTCAGTTCTTCTTCCATGGCCTTTTGCCATTTTTCACCCTTTATAGCTTCTTCGAAAGCCTGTGGCTCACAATAGAAAAGAGCAAAATCTGCATTTTCGTTGGAGAAATAGCTTCTAAAATCACCATATCTCTCTGCGGTCTTCTAACTCTTTCAGATCTTCTTAGAGTAGGTGAAGAAGATGAAGTTCCTCCATTATCTGAATTTCCAGATCCTGAACTTGAGCTTTGATCTATAGTTCCAGCTTCTGAAGTTGCTGGATTCTGAATTTCAGCAGCTGATTTTGTTCTTGACGGTTCAGCTGGAGCAAAATCTTGAATATTGGATGAATTTTGACTGCTAGAATTCCACTGTCATACTGCTCTTTCATCAAAGATGACATCTCTTGCCACTGTAAGCTTGTTATTAACAGGATTCAGCAACCTATAGCCCTTGGATTCATCATTGTACCCAATGAACAAAAGCTTCTCTCCCTTCTAATCGAACTTATCTTTATTTGGAGTCTTGTTGAGTGAGTAGGCTGGACAACCAAATTTTTAGATGGCTAACTTCTAGCTTTCTCCCAATCCAAGCTTCATAGGGAGTTCTGTTCCTTACTGATTTTGTTGGAGACCTGTTTAAGATGTAAACAGCAGTATGCAGCAGAAACCTCAGATGAGGTCTCTGTACTTCTGTTCGTAGAGGATGAATCATCATTTGCTGATGGAGAATCATCATATCCTCCTTCAACAATCTCCCACAAGTCTCGTGAAATGAAGAAGAAACGAATCTGATCAACCCAGTACTCATAGTTTTCTCCTTCAAAAATGGGTACTTGGCTTTGAGAATAATTGACATAGTTCCAGCAGAAGAGGAATTGCTAATCGACATGGCTCTAATACCAAATTTGTTGGAAAATAGAGATAGAAATAAAAACAACTGATGGTTTTAAGTGATAGAGTGCTGCTGCAGTTCTTAAAAAGAAGAATTAGATTTTTTATTATATTTTTGAAAGATGCTAGACACAGCTTTATATAGAAGTTGTATATAGGAAATTGCATGGAGAATTTAACCTCCTAGAAATTTAGCAAAACATTAGATAAGACTAAAAAAACAGCAGAGAATTAAATGGATGACAGCCAACTCCTTGGAATTAAACAATGACTTGTGACTCGGTTTTCCTCATAATAAATTAGACCCATGGGCTCATAATTGTGTTTTTCTAGGTTATTCTACTACTCAAAGGGGCATCCTTGTTATTCTCCCGGTCTCCGAAAATATTTTGTCTCTATGGATATCACATTCTTTGAAAAAAAGCCTTTCCTTCACACGACTCTTCTTCAAGGGGAGACAGATATATGGGATAACGTTGGAAATTGGTGGTCTCCACGATCTTCATCTTTTGGCACTAAAACAATAGATGGTGATCAGTCCACAGCAGTTACACCATTGCAAATTCCAACAGGTTATACTAATCCACCTGTCCAAGAGCCAAGTGAAGTCCATAATCTGAATGACTTATTGAAATCAAGGGAAGAAGAGTATAAAGGGTCAGAACCAAAAATACTTGTCTATTCCCGAAGAAAAAACGAAAAAAAGTTAGAACACAACTCCCATACTTTTAAAGCTTCTAACCTTGATATTCCAATAGCAATATGAAAAGGGGTTAGATCATGTATACAGCATCCTTTGGGGCAATTTGTTTCATATGCTCACCTGTCAGAATCATGTCAGAAGTTGATAACAAATCTTGACAAAGAAGAGGTGCTGAGAACATTTGAAAGTGCTTGGGCTAATCCGAGATAGAGAAAGGCTATATCAAAGGAAATGGAAGCATTAAAGAAAAATCATACATGTAGAAGTCCACTATGCAGTTATTTATCTCTTCTAGATCATCTGTTAGCTTCCCATTTACTTGCAGTTTGTTAATCCAGTTCCTTCTTTGGTTTGCTGAGGCCATTTTATGAAAGAATTTTGTATTTCGATCACCCTCCTTTAGCCATTTAATTCTGGATTCTGTCTCCAGCTTATTTCCTCCATTTTGATTATCTGGGTAAGCTTTAAAATCTTGTCCTTTCGTAAAGATTTTCCTTAATCTGAAAGATTTCCACCCTCTTCCATTCTATCCAGATTCTGGATGTCCTTTTCAAGTTGATGCTTCTGCTGTTCGAGTCTTCCAAAAACATCTAGATTCCATTTCTTCAAATCAGCGTTGAGGCAATTCAGTTTCTGAGTAAATCTGTAGCTAGCAGACCCATTGAAGTTTTAATTATTCCACCAAGTATGAATCAAGTGCTGAAATCCCTCCACTTGCAGCCACATATTCTCAAATCTAAACGGCTTTGGTCCTTCCTTTAATCCTCCCCCATCCAGCATAATAGGACAGTGATCAGATATAAATCTAGGTAGTGATTTTTGTAGAACAGTTGGAAAGAGGTCCTCCCAGTTAGCTGATAGTAGAAATCTGTCAATCCTAGATCTGCTTTTGCTGTTGCTCCAAGTGAATTGACTCCCACCTAGCGGCAAATCGATGCACTGCAATTCTTCAATGAAGTCTGAAAACATTTTCATCTGTTTTGTTCATTTACTGCAGCGCCATTTTTCCTCAATGCTTCTGCTCATGTTGAAGTCCCCCCCCCCAACACACCATGGTAGATTCCATCTGAAAATTGCTGCACCAACTTCATCCAGAAAATCTGGTTTCAAAACACTTTCCACTGGTCCATACACACCTGTGAACGACCACGCGATTTCATCATCAGTTTGCTGGAATTGGCAGGAGGTTGAAAATGATCCTTTTTCGGTTTCTACTGCTTGCAATTTTCCGCTATTCCACATGATAATTAAGCCACCCGAAGATCCTCTCGACTCCAATGCAACCCATTTACACCAGCCACCTCCCCAAAGAGATCTAACAATGTAATCATCAATAGAGCTGAGCTTAGTTTCTTGCAAACAAACCACATCTGGCTGCCATTTTTTAAGTGAAGATTTGATTAGCATTCTTTTGGCCTTGTTGCAGCAGCCCCTAGCATTCCAAATTAGTAATCTTAGCTTCATTTATAAACACAATGTCAATGGAACCCCTCCTTTTCTGTTCTCATTAAGTTCTCCACCTTCCTTTTCATAACTTATTGAGCATTGTAAGTTTTTTAACTCCCTAACTCCTCTTCTTGTGTGGTCGTTTTGGTGCTTCCTTTGTTTACCTTGAAGATTTCTCCTCTTTTCTTCTATAGATTTCAGTAGCTCCAGAATTCTCTCTTCATAACCTTCACATGAAATTCCCAAAATCTTCTTAAAAGATTTCATTCTATTGATCACCCATGTTGAAATCACGCTTTGATCTTGGCCACAATCTCCCAATAATGGTCGATTCTCTTCTCCCACCCATTCTTCATCTGGACAATAAGCTGCCAGAGGTTGACAGTCAAGTGCTTTCTCATCCCACCTTCTTGTAGTTCATAAGGAACAATCCTTGTCTCAGAGTAAAGGTGCTGCCCAGCATCTGCATGTTCTTCTGATAATGGTTGGATTACACTGAGATCCACAGGCGCTAAGGTCACCTGTGAAGAGGATTTCTGAATTCTTGTTGCTTTCCTTGAATTATATTTTCTCCCATAATATTTCCAACTTTCTGTTGAGTTGACCAAGAGATCTGAAAGCTTTTCCTCTTCTTTTTGACTAAAGGCCTTTGGATGGGTGAAATTATCATTTAATTGATCCTCATTATTCAGATAGTTCAAGGGCTCAAATCTATTAACTGTAGGTTGGTCTTCTATAGGTTGGTCTTCCATAGGTAACTGAGAGGTTGCATTCCTCATTAAAGGCGGGAGTTATTCACCTACTCGAATCCCCATTGAACCTTCCCAATGGCCATTAAAGTTGGAATTCCTATGCCCATTTTTGAATAACTCCTTGGCTTTTCGATTTCCAAAGTTTTGTGCATTCATTGAATTTGCAGAGATATATCAAGTCATAATGGATCTTAATGGTGACAAGGCTCCAAGACCTGATGGCTAGATAACAGCTTTCTTCCAAAGCTGCTGGCATATCTTGAAAACAGATTTGTTTTTAGTTTTTGATAAGCTTCACAGAAGCTGCAGGTTTGTTAGAAGTGTGAATTCAACTTTCGTTGCGTCAATTCCAAAGAAAG
>QLOD02000013.1:19873363-19884199 GCA_003260245.2 Sideroxylon spinosum | reverse complement strand
CATATTATGAAAAGTGTAATATACACGGAAAAAAACTATAATCATCAATAAATAAAACATAATATATTGAACCACCTTTAGTTGCAACAGGGGAAGGACCCCATAAATCTGTATAAACAATATGAAAAGGAGAAGTAGAAAAAGAAGTACTTATATTAAAAGGCAAAGCAAACATTTTTGCAAACTTACAACCACTAAACTCAAAAATATCACTAACAGAAATTTTTCCTAAATGACTAGATTGGACCAAAAGTTTTAAACGATCACTAGACATAACCTCATTTAGAGTACCAAAGATAAAAAGGAGACGACTTCTCATCTAAACAAAAAGACGACATTGCAGTGGAAGTAAACACCAAAGGGATATGCAAGCTCTCCAGGATATAAAGATCACCAACTCTATGCCCGATCCCAATCTACTTCTTGGATACCTGATCCTGTACAACACAACTAGAAGAAGAAAATAAAACACCAAAACCAGAATAAGATAACTACTTATTAAAAGAAGGCTTAAAGATAGCTAAGGGACATAATATACATCGGGGAGAGACAGTAAACATGATGGAGTGGGAAGAATAGAACCAATAGAAATGACAGTTATAGGGGATCCATTGGCAGTTGCAACACTAACAGAAGTTGCTGGAGAAACACAACTACTACAAAGAGATAAATTAGAGGTCACATGATGGGAAAAACCAGAGTCAAAAATCCATATGGTGGATAAGATACTGATGGTAGAAGGAGAACTATGCAAACCTGACTGGATGGTAGCCATAATAGAAAATTGTGTCGCATCCCCTTGAATGGCTGCCACGAATGCTTGATGCTCCTGAAACTGCTCAAATAATTGAGAAGTAGAACTATCACTAGATGTAAGAATTGTAACCGCTACTGTAGGATGAAACGACAGTCGTGGGGGCAGCGAATGAAAAGAGCTAGTCGATTGTGAAGAATTATGGCCCCTGGACTCGAGAAGTTTAGGGCATGCATTCTTCCGATGTCATTTCTGATGGCAAAAGTAACACTCATCCATCGCAATCTCGGGATTAGGTTTGCACGTTACCAGAATCAAGTGCAATGCTAGGTTAAGCAGATCAAGTGGCAAAAATTGATTGAGACAGTGATGCAATGGATGCCACTTTAAACCTAATTTCCTCAACAATAAGCTCTCTCACCGCACCAACTACTGAAGGAAGAGGAGACTGATAGAGAATAGCCTCATGAAGAGGCTCAAACTAATCTCTCAAAGCCATGAGAAACTGCATAAGACGTTTCTTACGATATTGAACATAACTATCAAGAGTCTGCAACTCAAAGGGTTCCATAAGTGCAAGCTGATCCCAATACATAGTCATCTCATTACAAAATTCCTGAATAGATTTGTCTCGTTGAGTGGCATTTCGAATAGACATTTTCAGTTCATATTGCTTAACAAGATTAGACTCAAGATACCACCCTGCAAATATTCCACACTCGTTTGGCCGTCTGATATTTGCAAAAATATATACTACTGTTTGGGCATTTCCCTCAACCCATTTTCCAAAAACAATCTCATAAACTTCAGCTCTAAGATCAAAAGGTCGTGCTGTCAAACCATCCATATATCCCCACATACCCTTGCCAAGTACAAAATTTTTCATAACACTTGACCAATACGAATAATTATCACCATTCAACGGAATACTAATAGCTTGTATTTATCCTCTCACATGATTAACTGAAAGTAGAGAAACCACAAACCCAGGTATTAGAAGAATGCCACAACAGACCTGCATAGATCAACCATAGAGGTATACTGAACTTCTTCTAAGATCAAGCAAGGATAGCCGGAGGACAAGTAGGGGTCGCCGGAGGTGGGGTGACGTTGTCAAAGGCAAAATAGGTATTTTACACAATAAGCAATGCAACTACGCAATTGCAGATGATGTGCGTTGCGATTGTGATTCAAATCGACGAGAAGAGAGAGAATTCAACTTTGATTGAGGAGAGAGGGGGAGAGAGAGAGAGAGAGAGAGAGAGAGAGACTTCGACTGTCACTGACTACAATGGAGGGTTCTAACGTGATGTCAACTAGTCTAATGTTGATGCGAAAGGATTGACGATAAACAAAGCCGCCGCTGACGATGAACCACTTCAACAACGAATTAGAGATTAGCGCTCTGATACCATGATAAACGAAAGAAACGAACTTGTATTACTGTAGAAAGATGAATACAATTTACAAACCCTAATACACAGTTAACTAATACTTGTAGACAAAAAACCTAGAAAGCATAAAAGACTAAGCTACCCCTAGAAATATGAAATAAATACAAAAATATATAACACTATATTTCACAATATCACCATCAACCTCCATAAGACCTCTGCACCATTTGCCCATAACTTCGAAGACATTATTTCCTACAAGTCATTTGATTAAACAAAATTTAAGAGAACTACCAAGACCACAATAGGTCTATTCCTAAAACAATTTTGAGTAGTAATAGGCCAGATGAGTATCTAATTTTGTAGAATACCAAATCAAGTTGCAAGGCAAAGCCTAATAACACAACTTCCAAGATGGTGTGTTCGAAGAATTGGAAGGGCTTGGTGTGCTAGGTTGTTTATACCAAAAAAGAAATCAGCAGATGAAACTATAAAACAGGACTAATGCATGCGTATACCAATGTGTTGCTTCACATGTAGTTCCTACATTCACAATTGTTTTTGTCTTTTCTACATTGAGTATCCAAACGTTTGTCTCAAACTGTATTTGTTATATTAATAGGATGTAATCCTTTGCAAATCCAGTCCCCTACATGATTTTCACAAGGATATATGCAAAAAGGCTTCCTTTGCTTATTCTCCTGGACCTCAACTTGTAGTCAAACCATTACCTTTTTCTTATTTCATAATTATAGTAATTATTCTCCCAACCTTCGTAGCTAGTAGTGCTTGTAGTAATTCTCCGTTGTAGTAATTCTCCTCGGTTTTAACTTTACAGTTGGATTGCAGCAGTATTAGAACCAATGCTCCACTGGAGAAGGACGATGAAGGGGGCTCAAAGATATCATAAGAGTGAGATAAAAACAAGTGGAAAGCAGAAAAAACAGACCACCTTATTCTTTAATTGATAATCCAAACCCACAATAGAACTAGTTGTTAGAATGGTTTGCATGACTACTTGGGACAGCATGTTTAAACTTTGGTCAAGCATACATGCACAATACTATATCATATGGTAAAGCTAAGGAAGCATGACTTATAGGGTGCGCTTGAGTGTTTTAAAGAATAAGTTTCGAGGTTTTTAAATGAGGTGTTTAAATAGTATGGGTTAGTAACTTGTTATGGATTCTAAGGTATTCAATAACATAAGTTTAAAAATAATGAACTCGTGCTTGGGAGTTTATTTTTAAATGGGTTATGAGATATTTATTAATATATAAAATGACACATATACCTTTGTTTATTTATTAAGCAATAAGCATTGCAATATGGTGTTTGGACACGTACATATAAAATAACATATTATAATATATGTTGAAGTAACACAAAAAAAGAAAGAAAAAAGGAAAAAAAAAAATTCTTCCAAAAATGACAATCAAAAATACTAATCCAAATAAGTGACACCCATATTATAGATCATCCAAAATATATAACAATCAAAATACTTGTCCAAATAAGTCAAATTCAAATTATAGACTATCCAAAATATATCACACCGAAAATATTAATCCAAATAACTCAATGTGAAATTAGGAATATAAATAATAGGGTTTCGTTAAAAAAGATCAAATTTAGATTTTAGTATTTTAACAAGGGTACTAGTATTTTATGAACCCATGAGAACCCCCAAATCAAAGTGTTAAAATAATTAGAACAAAACACCCACTCATGGGTTCTGAGTTGTTCAACAAACTCATGAGAAAACCCCAAAACCCATCACTTAAAACTCTCAAGCATAATTAATATGAACACCTTAGATTCCATTTTTTAAAATCCTATCAAAACCTATAAAATTTTTACTCCGAAGCACACCCATAGTATAACCAGTATAGTCAAGACGTATAAATGGAGTATACCATACTTGGGCTAGTTGTATACATTATGATTACAGTATATTGCACAATCCATACCACTCCTGCAGGATCATCGTGATTTCCATGTATACTAAACACTGGCAAGCCAACATTGAAGTGAGGATCCTCATAATTTACATGACCAAACCTGTTAAGATCAAAACCTTTGTTAGCAAATGAAGAGTTCCTTCCATGGATAGGTAACTTTATCTAGATTCTTTTTCTTGTTCTTCTAAACCAATAACAATCCTACTAAAGAAAGAAGATAACATGTGTAAATACATAGAAATGAAATCCAAGTGGAGAAAAAGAGAAGGATAAGCTTGTGATTTTCTCGAAAGTTCAACTGGAGCACTTAGTATCAAAAAAATAAACAAGATAAAATGGACCAGTTGAGAAAGGTACAGTGGAATATACCCCTAATAAAATGGTTAAACAATGAGAAATCCAAGCCACTCAATCTAGAACCATTAAGTAATTGCAAAAATTGCCACTTTGTTAGGCTAGGTAGACAAGAAACTAGTTGAAAATGCTACTCAAAAAAAGGCAAAAAAATTAGCAATAACAGGTTGAAATATCAACATCAACCAGATAGAAAAAAGGGAGAAAAGTACATATATTGAGAAGTAAAAGATGTATCAAGTGCAAAAGATAAGTCATTACGAATTTGCAAAGTTGACAGTCTGGTCGCTGACAACCTCAAACTGCACTGGGTGATCATTGAGACAATGACAGCGAAGAATCTCAATGGCTTTCACTAAGGTTGATCTCGAGGGCTTATTCTCATGAAAAAGGTCACCACCAAGGAGCAAGAAATCCACCTGATGCCAAGTTTGAGTGGTGTGCAGTACCATGTAATATAAACAATACGTGAAACATTAGTAAGTTCCATTTACTGCTAAACAAACATAGAAATCATTCCATAGTTTTTTGGCCTTTTGACATGTTGACCTTAGATTTTGATACATTAGAGCTTTGCTGCACTTACGGTTCATTTGGCAAAACAAGAATAAACAAATTTTTGGGGGATACCTTTCATTTTATATGACTTTTTTGGTCGCAAAAACCAATTTTCATTTTTCTTTTGGTAGGCTTTGGTTTATGTTATTAATAATTTTTTGAAATAAAATTGCAAAAAACAAATGCTTAAAATTGTAGAACCCATGTACAGGGCAAAACAGCCAGCTTATTTCACCCCTACGCAGCTTCGCCTATTTGAAAGCATTCTTTTGCAAAAATTTTAAATGCAAATAACATGTCTGAAAGCTATCAAAAGAAAATCACTTTTTGGTGAAAAACAGTCATATAACACAAAAAAGTAACTTGAAAAAAAAAATAATAAAAAATAAACCGAGTCGTCTTATTCTTGGTTTATCAAATGAACCCTTAGAATACTATAAATGAAACAGCTAGTTGCCCAAGAAGAACACAGCAGTTATGCAAGGAACCAGTAGGAAAAAAATAGTAAGGGGAAAATCAAGAATTAGCAGAAGCAGCCACATTGAGGAGAAATTGAAATCGTGGACTAGTATGTGCATGCAGGGTCAGAGGGTAGCTGACTAGGAATAGGAACACATAAAATTGGAAATATAAATACATATGAAACAAACTAACATATCAACAAAACCTATAAAGAAAAACTCATCACCTGCTTTTGCTCTGCTATTGAGCATATTTCTTCAAATGCTTGGAACGAATCATGCCGACGTATTTCATCCTTCTCCATATACCCCAGATGGCAATCGGTAGCAACAAGTATTCGTAGTGTATTTCTCACATCCTCCCTGATTTTTTTTATCGTTGTAAACAAGAAAGATTTTACATATGAAACATATCATACTCAGCAAAAGCCCCTTCCTAGGTTGCCATATGAAACATATGTGAAAATATGGTCAATAGAAAACAAGCATATAAATATTTTCTGGCATGTCGACATTCACTCATTTGTATGTAACTAATAAACTGAAAAAAGCAACACGCAAGACAGCAACGAGAAAATCATATTACACAGAACCAGCAAGATCTCTATCATATGCTAGAATGCAAAAAGTACACAGGTTACTTAAAAGCCCCACTGCAGTAATTTTTGAAGCCAAAAAAATATCAGACCAACGGAAATTCTTCTTTGCAACTCAAACAAACCTAGACGTTGAAAAAAGAAGTATCCACTCAAGTCACTTGAATGTATAAAATACAATGGACTACATTGATGAAATAACAAGTGATGAACAACACTCAAATTGCCAATTTATATACCATTTGGAGATGTTTATTGTGCGTTTATTCTAAATTGAGGCTTGCATATATATCACATACTATTGCATTTGTGGTGTTTGTGCATTTTTAGGGCTTAGAGAATGGATTTGAGGCACTTAAAACATCAAGGATGTCAAGGAGGAGAGGCCATGTGAAAAAGGTGCAGCAAAAAGACCAAAGACTTGAGAATCCTATGGTGAAAGGCCCATTCAAATGGAATGGCCTAGTGACTCTCTTTGAGTTCCCTTACCTCGATTTCTTCTTCCTCTTCTTCTTTGATTTTGTGTAGTAAACTGATGTTAGGCTAGGTTTCTTGGCAAGAACCTTGGAGAAGCTTGTGTAGATATTTTGTATGGATTCATCTAAGATAATATATGAGGTTTTCATTGTCTTTCATATCTTGAATGATAGAATGTTTTATTTATATAAATTAGTCTTGATTTTCCATAGACAAACCTAAAGTTTGACATATGAAATACTAGTGGAACATATAAATATTATTGAGTGTGTTGATTTTCTCTACATTGTGGCTATCTTTATTGACAAATATTGCTTTGCCATATGGAATGCATGAAATCCCTTGGTTTCTCAACACAATTCTTCATTTTATAAAATCAAACTATTCCTAAAATTGATTTTAAAAAGTTTACCTCCTAGGTTCGATTTAACCTCGTTGAATCAAACTTGAATTATTAAAACCTCATTTGAATTCATTGCAAACATATGTGCATGGCTAATCCTTGGTTCAATACCCATTTTTATCATCTTCTTGGTTAGTTCTAGTTCTGCACACTAGGTGTTAATAAAAAGCCTATTCCATCTTTAAGCCCCAAAATAAAGCAAAAATTAGTATAGCTGAGGCTTACATTGGAAAGAAACAAAAAAAAAAAACTAACTTTTTTATAACTATCTTTTCTTGTGTTTGGGAGGGGGAAAAAAACTAGCCTTTCAGTAGCTACCTTTTTACCTTTTTGTTAATTTGATATTTTTCTCTTCATGATTTAAAAAATTTTTAAGTGTAATAGGGTAGATTTTGTCATTTCAAACAATGCCAAAAAACCGAGTAGCCATAAGCTCCCAAATGAAGCCTTAGTTTAGGTTAATTCACTACTAGTTTAGATACAACTAAGACTCTTCTTGTGGAGTGAAGACACCTTTTGAAGTCCATCAACAAGCATTTAGTTAACATATGAGATATTTCAGAGATTGAAATCACCACAAAGGTTAAGTGTAACATAAAGCATAACATGATTGACCTTGATGAATCACCCATGCCAACAAAGTTTGTCTTTAATAAACCTACAATAATACATTAACAGAAACATCATTAGTAAAGGCAAATAGACTTTCCAAAACCCAGACATGCCCCGAATCCATTTTTCATCTCGATTTAAACATTCCTAAAAATGCAATTATGAGGACGCGAATCATTAATCTTGAATTCGGAAATTTTCATAAAATTATAAACCACAGAGAATGAAACAGTATAAATCAAGGATTCCGATGATATGAACTGAGAAATATCGACTCAGAATAAAACCCTAGGACAAAGATTTGCCCCAAAGTGATAGAAATAGAGAGGAATAAGCGGGATAGAAGAGTATACAAGTTTCCTACAATATTCAATCGATGACAAATCGTAAGACAGTAAATGGAAACTAGAAACATCGCCAACAGCCGCTCCACCTACAAACACTTATAGGATTCGTAAATTTTTAGTACATTCCCCACGGTTTCTCGGCAACAAAACTGAACACAAGCGAAAGGAATGTAGAGATGTAGAGCATCCAAGAGAGTAGGCGTTACCTTTGATCCGTTGGTCGAGAAACGAGACAGAACAAGAAGGGGCTGATCAGCTGAGCGGTGGTGGGGCGGAATTTAAAACAGAGCTGCAGCGGTAAGATGAATACACGGGAGTTATATTTGAAAGGACATTGGTTTCAACGTGAGACCCGAGCTAGGTTGAAGAAATTCAATAATTTAGATATATTTATTTATAGGTAATAATTCGTGGATATAGCATTTTCAATAAAATTATTATTAAATTTATCATATAATTAAAACTTTAGACAAAAAAAATTGAAACAAAAAAATTATAATAATTTATGGATTTTAATTTTTTTTTTAAAGTTTTATATCTTAACAATTATTATATATGTTTTGATATCATTCTAATTAATTTTTTTTAAACAGATATAAAAGAAATCATAAATTATTATATTTTAATTTGAAATGTTCAATTTCCTATAAAGCAAAACTGAACAAAGTTTAAATTGATAGTTTTAATATATATATGTTCCTTACCCTTAAAATATCATGAAATTTAAAATGCTCAAAGCGTTTTATGATATAAATAGCAGTTGAGTCCATTAAAATAAGAATTGTGCAGAAAGTTAAAAATATAAAAATTATCTTAATCGTTGAATAAAAAAAATCTTAAACATTAGATTTTAGCTTATGATTTGAATATTTTTAAAAACTATCCTGATTTATTATATAAATAAATTTTTAATAGAAAAATTATATCTTTTAAGATGAACCTATTTGCACTGTACATATTATAGCACTTTACTTGACTTTTTTAGTAATTAAAAAGAAATAGTTGCTCATTCTTATTTTTAATTATTTTTTGTATACTTATAATGCCAAAAAAATTTTATACAAAAACTCAATTCATGATATAATAATAATATTGTATATACCTTTATTTATAATAAAATTTATTATTTATTAAATATATACAAAATGCAACTTAAAAATTTTATTTTTAGAAATTTTGATAAATAGGCAAGCAATTACAATGTAAATTCTTTCAAAAAAAAAAAACTCACTTATGCTTATGAATTATATTAATATGAGAAAATTTTCTAATTCTAACTTTTTTTAATATTTATTATTATAAAAAATAAAATTAGGTTTTCAAAATAAAGACACTTGTTTGTTTGATATTTCTATTTTTATATTTAAAACTTAATTTTTTTTCAATTCATTGACCTTTCTAATTAAATTTTTCTATAAATTGTATTTTATTTTATTTTTTTCTGTACATGAATAATGAGAAATAAAAATTAGAGATTCTATTTTGAATTCAGGATATATTACTCAAAAGAATTAGTAGATATAAAGGACACATAAAGATTTAAATTTACAAATGATATTGTTTTCATATTTGCAGGTTTTACTAAGAAAAGAAATATTTTGATAAACTAAAATAAATTTACCTATTTGCACCGTACATATTATTGCACTTTACTTGACTTTTTTATTATTTAAAATGAAATAGTTGCTCATTCTTATTTTTAATTATTTTTTGTATACTTATAATGCCAAGAACTTTTTATACAAAAACTCAATTCATGATCTAATAATAATATTCTATATACTTTTATTTATAATAAAATTTATTATTTATTAAATATATACAAAATGCAACTTAAAAATTTTATTTTTAGAAAATTTGATAAATAGGTGAGCAATCACAATGTAAATTGTTTAAAAAAAAAAACTCACTTATGCTTATAAATTATCTTAATATGAGAAAATTTTCTAATTCTAACTTTTTTTAATATTTATTATTATAAAAAATAAAATTAGGTTTTCAAAATAAAGACACTTGTTTGTTTGATAAATCTATTTGTATATTTAAAACTTAATTTTTTTCAATTCATTGACCTCTCTAATTAAATTTTTTGAAAATTTTATTTTATTTTATTTTTTTTTGTACATGAATAATGAGAAACAAAAATTAGAGATTCTA
The DNA here is from genome assembly GCA_003260245.2 of Sideroxylon spinosum. Classification (NCBI taxonomy): domain Eukaryota; kingdom Viridiplantae; phylum Streptophyta; class Magnoliopsida; order Ericales; family Sapotaceae; genus Sideroxylon; species Sideroxylon spinosum. The sequence goes on along the minus strand of QLOD02000013.1, from coordinate 19,874,125 downwards.
TTTTGAATTCAAGATATATTACTCAAAAGAATTAGTAGATATAAAGGACACATGAAAATTTAAATTTAAAAATAATACTACTTTCAAATTTGCAGGTTTTACTAAGAAAAGAAATATTTTGACAAACTAAATAAATTTTATTTTCATTTACATTTTTAACAATAAAATAAAAATAAATTATAACTTATTTTATAACTGAATCGAATAAGAAAAAATAACTTATTTCATTTCAATTTCTTTACAAACTTTTATTATTTTCTTTAACATCTTGATATTTATTTAATTTTTTTTACAAATGTTTCATAAATTATTGATGTGATGCACCAACCTATTCTTGGTTATATAGAAGTTATAACATAGAGCAATAGCATGAATATTTATGAATTAGCAATTAAAAAGTAGGATCTCTTCAAATGTGAAATACTAGAAAGTGTAAAGAATCGTAAAATATAATTCCTAAAAGGAAAGATTAAGAGAATCTAGATGATTCTGAAAAAAGAGGGGGAGAGAGAGAGAGAGAACAATCTAGAAGATTTCGGAAAAATCTAGAAGGTTCTAGAAAATACTAGAAGAATCAAGAAAGGTCTAGAATGTCCAGAAGGATCAAGCGGAGTCTAGAAGGACCTAGAACATTCCGGAAGATCTTAGAAGGTTGGGGAAGATTCTAGATTGCCATAAAGAAATATAGGCACTTGTGGAATTACCCTTGAAACCTAGAAGGATCTAGGAGATTAGGAAATGGTAGAATATTCTAGGGAATCT
>QLOD02000013.1:19829541-19861766 GCA_003260245.2 Sideroxylon spinosum | reverse complement strand
AGCCTAGTAATAATTACCTGTTTTTATAGGCTAAGCAATACACTGAAGTCTGGAGGTGGCTAGCTTTTGGGAGGAGAGACAAAAACTAGGTGCTGCATAGATAAAGTCCGAACCAAGTGGGTTTGACACTATTTACTTGGAATACCTTTGATAAAGATTTTTGTAATGTGCTCAGCTACAGCTTTATTCACCTTTTTTTTTGGTTGGGGCGGGGGGATGATGAACAACTAACATACATGTTAAATTTTCATTCGGGATACAATATTTCGCTGGTTTTGCTGTGTTCCCGGTCGTATTTTTTGGGTACTTTTGGCGTTGTCCTTCACTGGAATGGTATATATGAATTAGCTTGCAGAACATAATTCTCTCTTGCGATATAAATTATGAGGAATGATAAATATATTCTTTCATTAGTTCTACTTATTCCATATTATTTTTTTTTTTCATTAAAACTATTGTGGAGTGAGAGAAACTAATGGTAGAGTGCATTTATTCTCACTTATAAATTACTAGTGTTTGCTTGTCTTTGGCATGTGATTCTCTTTCAACCGTTGATGTATTATATATGTTTCAAATCAGTGAGTGGTTTTATTATATAGATTTTACTTGAAATTCCCTCTTGTTTTCGTATTACATAAATGAACTTTGTAGGTTTTTTTTACGGTGAGCCATTGAATAATCTGACTAGATGAACGTAAGCATTGAAGAAAAGGTGATTAACATTGTTAGTAATGTGATACTGAAGTTGTGACTCGTTTAATTTTGCAACAAAAATAAATTTAAAAATTCTTGATTAAAATTTTTAAATTTACTTTTGTTATAAATTGTCTAATTTTAGTTGAACGACTCACAGTAGAATTACTTATGCATTTCATGTTTTTCCGTGGATTGCCCGTCATCCTAGCCTGGTATACAAGGGAGAATTCTAGTTTTTGCTAGTTTGATTTTCCCAAATTTGAAGCACTCAATTTTTTTTCTTTTTCTCATAAAAGGGAGTGTGTTGAGAGAATTGTTGAGTCTCCGTTCGCTGATTAAGAATTTCAATCAATGGATTTGAAATTAAATTTTATGAAACTATAAGGGATAAGAGTTAATTTAGGTGATAATATAAGAGTTGATTTATATAATAATCCTTTGGAAGTTTTTATAATTATTACTTCTTTAGTAATGGTGTCACTAGTTTCTAATATGGTAAGAGCCATTGTTTTGAAAAGTTTTAAATAATTACGTTTTGTGGAAATTTTAAATTTGATATCATTTTCTTAAATCAATGTTGATGCATTTAAAAATATGTTGAATAGCAATTAAAAAAATTTAATATATCTTATCTTGGAAAGCGTTACTGATGGGATCTATTAAAAGCCCCTTATTGACTTGTTGATTGTGAAGGGAATAGCTACCTCCTCATAAACTTCTGAAAGTCGTCGAGACCTTGAAAGGGATATTTATAGAGAAAAAAAAAATGTGGTTGTTTTAGAAAAAAAAAAATTATCTCAATGGAAAAGTCCAAAATAAAATTAAAATAAAAAAGTTGCTTTTAATTCATTTGGTGAATCAAGTTTAATTTCTTGATTTTATGATTTGTTTGAGGAGGAGCATATATGTTTGATTGGTGATAGACTTAAAAATTTATTTGGGAAGATGAATTTTTGTTCATTTAAATTTATACTGATTGAATGATTAATTTACATGTTTGAATACAGGAAAATTAAAATCTTGTGATATACTTATTGTATATTTTCTATTTGACATAATTTTTGTTTAGTAAAATTCTTTAAGCACAAAATAGCCCATGGAAGAATTTTTTGAAGTATCTCGAATGATCAAGGACTTAATGGTGTGGTGACTATTTTTAATTTGTGGAGTGATTATGTTTGTCTACTTTTCTTTATTTTTATTAATTCCAGTATGATTGGATTTAACACTAGTAAGTCTAAAACTTATATGGGATCACCATTTTCATTAATGATAAAAGACCGCCTTTTGGCCATTGTTGTGATCGGATCCACGCATTGAGCCGACGAATGCGGATCATGAGTCTCTATTGTGATATGATGCATCCGAGATCATCTAAATAGTAAAAATATGTTTTGATTTTGAAAATAAGGTCTAAATGTAGAGATTAAGAGTCGCCATCTAATACTTTTAAAATGAGTATATCAAGAAACCCGAATTTTGGTTATGATTAAAAATGTATTAGATGGCCCTTTTTTAGTGACTCTCGACTAGTTTGTGCAATTGGAAATAATGCATCCGAAGGTTCGACTACGTACGGAGACTATTATGCTTGGATACCTAGGGATATCCAGAGTCTCTTTCCACTATTTATTGTCGTGATCTTACAAAATAATACTTCAGTTTATGATGATCATAGCAGTACAACCCTAAATACATACGATGCATGAAAAGTGATCTGTTGAGCTTAGCTAGTGTTTACAAGGTGAATTAAAAGATGATGTATAAAGACTGGAGTGATTGGACTCAAGATATATACTCAAGCTGCCTACGTATCTTGTGGCAGGTAGGGGTGAGCAAAAAAACTAGTAAACCGAAAAACCGAATTGAATCGAACAAACTGAATCGAAAATTGCGGTTAACTAAATTGACAGTTTTGGTTTTGATTTTCCTTTTTTGTTTAATTTTCAATTTTTGGTTGGGTTTTTAATATACATTAATCATCGGTTTGGTGAACCGACCCAATTTAATTATTAATATATAGATTATATAAAATATATTTATTATATATTAATATACTATATACTTTTTTAAAGATAAAAGGAAAAAACCTTAACTTCTCACAAACCATAAAGCCACCTACCCTCTCTCGTTCATCTGCTTGCTTTATCGTCTCTTTCGTTTGTCTGTCTATAAACCCGAGAGAAGAGAAGAACTTTCCATCATTTTTTGTTTGAGGAGAAGGTAAAAGTTAATTAATCAAGTACACCTTAACCCCTTCTCTATTCGTATGATGTGTTAATATTATAGCCATTTATAAGATTTGCTCTCTTTGTATGCTGATCTCATCACAGTTCCTAATAAAATCATTTTTTGATCATTCTTCACCCTTGTGCTTTCTTTCCATCTCTCTTCTATTGAGTTATATTAGAAATTATTTATTTTTTGCTTATGAAATTCAGTAAGGATTGTTGACTAAGTTGGTTTAGTTGTTAAGCACGTGATGCCAGTAAAGGAACAAATAAGTTGTCTCAAAATTCTTATTTGAAACTTGAGTTGATTGCCATAATATGAAAGAAACTTAAAGTTTCATACACGTGGAACATTTTTTTTTTATTTGTTTATGTTAGTGCATTAGAAAGTATTGAAAAAAAAAAAAAAAATCTCCTCATCAATAAACTAGTTATTTAATTTAATTAATTTTATTTTCTTTTAAATTTCAATTTTTTCTTTTTCATTTTTTAGTGTAGACTTATTTTCATAGGTGTGGAATATGTTTTTTTTTTTTTTAGTGCACTAGAAAGTATAAGAAAAAATAAATCTCTTTCATTAATAAACTAGTTATTTAATTTAATTAATTTTATTTTGTTTTAGATTTTATGTCTTTTTCTTTTTTATTTTTGAATGCAGGCTAAACTAAATTTCCATTGGTGTGGAATTTCCATTGGTGTGGAACATGTTTTTTTTTTCCTTTTTCTTTTTTTTTTTAGTGCATTAGAAAGTATAAGAAAAAATAAATCTCTTTCATTAATAAACTAGTTATTTAATTTAATGATTTTTATTTTCTCTTGGATTTCAATTTTGTTTTTTTTTGGTTTTTATTTTTCAGTGCAGACTAAGCATTAGAAATAATTTTGAATCTATTTAATTTTTTTTCCTTGAGAAATATTTAATCCAAGCATATATAATATTAATGTTTCTTTTAAAATTGGATTTGTGAAGAAAAAAAAAAGTGAAAATAAATGAAATAACTTATGTATACTTATTTTTTTTATCAATTAATTAAAATTTTGCAAAGATATATGGAAAGTTACTTTAATAATTAAATTGAGAATTAATATTATGTTAAGATTTTTTATATTTTATAGAATCTTTAATATTATTGATTTCTATATAATTATTTCAAATCTATCACCATCATCTTCAATCCTTCAAATTCAAATCAGAATTTTAACTGAGCAAGTATGGGTGATAATACAAGAACTATAGTAGACAGTAGAGATGTTAGAGATGTTGTTAATACTCTAAGTGACGTAAATAATCCAAGTGTCAATCATTCAAAACCACCTAACTCTTAAACTTATTCCAAGACCAGTGGGTCTAGAAAAAAAAATTCTTGGGTGTGGGATCATTTCATCAAAATTGATTGTGAAATCTCTAGTGATCAAAAAGCTAATTGCAAATATTGTGGTAAGAAACTTGTTTGTCCAAGTGTCAATGGTACTACTTGTCTTAATAACCATTTGTCTCAATGTAAAAAAAATCCATATAATGCTGATAAGAGACAAAAAGTATTGCCATTTCAACTTGTACAAAATGTAATTAACTGATAACGCAATTTATTTATGATGTGATATTTTAATAAGTAAAATTAAATTAATTATACATGTTATTTGTTAATAAATTAAAATCTTTATTTAACAAGTTAATTAAAATTTTTCATATAATTTGACAAAAATTATTTTTCTTAAATGATCATTTATATAAGGTTTTACTAAAAAATAAATAAATATATCATTTAACAAATTCATGCATCGCACAGGTTTTATTACTAATATATATATATATATATATAAAGAGTAAGCACTTTATAGAGAGAGAGAGAAAGAGAGAGTGAGCTAGTGCTTTGAAAAAAACAGAGAAGCATTTTGTTCAAAGAGAGAAAGAGAGAGACAGCATACCAAACTCAACCAAAAATTATAAAAAAATTACCAATCTTCTCAAATTAAATTTCGTTACATATCACTTTTATATTAATTTATTTATGTAGTTTTCTTGTATTTTTTTTTTTTCATCCAAACACTTTGTATGTCGGTTAAAAAACATTAGTACAATGTTGAATTAAAAAAAAAAAAAAAAGTGAGCCTTCTGTCCGTCCAAACAAAATTAAAAAAAAAAAAAAAAACAAATTCCAGTTCGATCGGCATGAGCAGTAGCAAGGAGTTGATTTGATACATATACGTTTATATAATATATGCATTATGCGTCCTATTGGAAAATTTGTAAATCAAATTTGATGTCAGAATACTTTGATGTGGAGATAAGCAGTTGATTTGATGTCAAATTACCAGTGGTACACTGAGCGACACACTAAACAACTTGCATTTTGTGAGATTGTGTTCACAAAAATCCAGTTTTAGGTTGTTCTGTTGAACAAACTAGCTGTGTGGGAATATGCCGCTTAATTTGATTGGAATTTTGATATATATAAAAATAAATAAATAAATAATGGGATTGAGATTTACCTGTGCGGCTTTAATCCGCGTGATATGATGTGTTGTGATGTGTTTTGTAGACTAAAGCAATAAAGTTAGTTATATTTTAGTTATGATTCGGAATTCCATGATGTTAGGAATTGTAAATATAAATATATATCTAAAATCAGAATTCAAACAGTTCCCCAATGGTGTTAAATTCTTTATGTTCAAAGTCTACTCAACTTTGACACTTTAAGTCATCTACATAATCAAGTCTCAAGGAGGATTGTAGATCAAGTGCTAAACTGTTGCATCAACATTAACGTTTTGAGGAGAAGAATCAAAGTATAATTTTATTGATTAGAAGTTTAAAAATTGTAATATATTTTTCACAAGGGTAGGTTTGGAGGCACAAGTTTTAGCAAAAAAATACCAACTTTTGATTATTTAGTGTTTAGTAAACCATTAATTTTTGTCACTTTTTTACTTCGGTATAATAATTTTTCAACTTAAAAGTGACCAAAATTTGGTAAAAATTGTCAAAAGTTGTTAAAAATTACTAAAAATTTTACCAAACGTTCAAAATTTACAAAAATTGTTGAAAATTACTACTTGTTTCATCAAACACACCAAAAATTATTACTTATAATTTTTGACAAAAATATAAAAAATTACTAAAAATTGTACTTCCAAACGTAAAAAATCAATTTGTTTTTTGCAATTTTTTTGCGTTTAAATTTTTAACATGAAATTCATGTGTAAAAATTTTTATTGCCAATACGATTCTTCCCGGAGGATGTAACTTTATGAAGAATACCATGTAAACTTTTGAAGCATTCTTAATTCACTCCGATTTGTAACTGCTACGTTTTGGGTATCTCTTTTATAATCTCTTTTGCTTTGTTCAATAATTTTTAATACTTTTAGTTTATATTATGATTGTGTTGCTACCATTCGTTACTTAGTATTTCCAACTGTTAGTACTAGTATACTTTGTGTGTATTGAACTGAACCCAGCTAAGGTAATTATTTTGTACTGAGTTCATAACTAATTTAAGCCTCATGCTTATTATGATTACTTATGCTCTTAATTCGAATTCTAATTTTAGATATGTGTGTGATTGTTGCTTTGATTATATGAAAAATGAGATTCTATACGAGTCAATAAATTCAGTGAGTTAGGTAATGACATTATATATATGGTGGATATTAATAGTTTAAGGGATCCATGTTTTGATAAATTGAATTGATGATATCCCATTGAAAAAGCTCATAAGTTTGATTGTATCAAATCTTGTAAGTGGATTTTGAATCCAATACGTCAAATAACTTAAGTGGAAAGGTCTTAAGGAAAATAAGAAATCAATTAAATTAAATAGTCAGTAATTAAATTTAATTAGTAAATATATGAAATCTTAACTTGGGGAGATAGTAAGTATTTAATATTAAAGGCTTGAAAATATAATTTCGAATATGATTAAGAGTGCAATTGTAATTCTTTAGTGCAATGAATTGTAATTTATGTAACTAAATCATAATCTGAGTAAGATTGGGAGATTTGATTACGTAAAAAGTCTTTCCATATTTACTTATTGGTCCTTATTGTAGCCCTATAAATACCCTCTCTGTTGGCAGCTAGAGAAAGAAAAATAAGAAGCCTTAGAGACCGCTAGAGATTCCACCATCTTGTGAGAGAGAAAGAAAGTATTTTTGGGAATACGACAGAAGGCTATAGGTTAAGATTGAGTAGTCGAATCGAAGTCATCGAGTGTCCAAAGTTTGGATTTGCTAAGATCAAACCAAAAAGATCTCGAATGTATGATCTTATACTCGTAGATCAGATCGGTAAATTGTTTTTTATATTACTAGTATACACTATAGTCGTGATCTTGGGATTTTTTGCGTTTCCCAACAAGCACTACGTCACTTAGTCACCCACCCTGATATGCAGATATTGCGAATTATTTGGCCACCGGATGCACTCCCACCCATTGGACCTCACTTGACCGCAAGAAATTCTTCTGGAATATTAGAAATTTCTTTTGGGATAAACCATATCTATTTAAATATTATTCAGATCAAGTAATTTGACGATACATCCTTGACCATGAGACTTAAAGTGTTATCACTTTTTGTCTTACTTTGGTTTATGGGGGTCACTTCTCCACAAAAAAGACCGTTGCAAAGATCCTCCAGTGTGGCCTATATTGGCCAAACATGTTTAAGGATGTTTTTGCCTTTTGCATGGCTTGTGACTATTGCCAACGGCTAGGAGCCTTGATTATGAGGAACATGATGCCTCTACACCCCATATATGCAATTAAGATTTTTGATTGTCGGGATAGGGTTCATGAGACCCTTTCCTAATTCTTTTGGCAATTGATTATATGTCTAAGTGGGTAGAGACAATTTTGACTCGAATAATTGATCACAAGGTAGTCATCAAATTTTTAAAAGAAAACATATTTTCGTGCTTTGGAATGCCTCATGCTGTGATCAGTGATGGTGGTATCCATTTTTGTAATAAACTAGTGGGAATTCTAATGCGGAAATATGGGGGAAGGTTGGCTCTACTTGCCATCCCTAGACAAGTGGCCAAGCTGAGTTAGCCAACTAGGAGGTAAAAGGAGTTATAGAAAAAACTATGAATCCTAATAGAAAATGTTGGTCCTTAAGATTGGTTGACATATTATGGGCTTCCCACATTGTGTATAAGACTATTCTAAGGATGTTCCCATATCAATTGGTTTATAATAAGGCATGCGATCTCCAAGTTGAGATGGAGCACCAAGCCTATTGGGCCAAATGGATAAAAGCATAGATGAGGCTGGGCTCAATGGGAAATTCCAACTCAGTGAATTAGAGGAAATTAAAAATGATACATTTGAAAGTCTCAAAGGTCAAAATGAAAAAGTTACATGATAATTACATTCGGAAGAATTTGTTGATCAATAGGTACTTCTCTATGATTCCAAACTCCATTTATTCCCTGAGAAATTAAAGTCTCAATGGGTAGGTTCTTTCATAGTTAAGTCCATCTCCAACAGTAGGGCATGTGAGATTGAAGACTTGAAAGATGGGCGTGTGTTGAAGGTAAATGGTCATAGGTTGAAACCTTATCTTGAGAATTTTTAGTTAAAGTTAGAGTGTAGGATCTGGAGGATCCACCACCCTTTGATTGAACAAGATTGAATGCATGAATTGTACAATAATGTAGATTACATTTCTTCCATTTGCACATTAAGCATGAGGGTTGCATGCTCGTTCTTACATCCCTTTTTCATTATGCATTAAACTTTTCATGATGATACAAATTTATTGTATTCAAGTTGGAGAAAGGGAAGTTGAATTATGCTAATCCTTGTTATTTAGTCTTGATGTTTCTAATTTTAGATCGAGTTTATTGGATTGCAATAACTTGAGGTAATTTCCAATCATCTTGATTTCATCAAGTCATGGTTTACATTATGTGGTTACATTATGTTCTGAACATTGACGATAACGTCCAATTCAAGTTCTGGAGGGGGGGAAGAAACCTATGTTTTTGATTTGGGAAAAGTTTGAAGCTTAATGTGAACTTTAGGAGTAAACATGCATGCTTAAAAAAACTAAGTCTTTTTATTAGATTTTTGAGTCATTAGAGGTCTTTAGAAGGTCTTAATTCCTAGTGATAGTTCAAAACATCCCTTGTGAACATTTATGAAGCTTGTGGAACATCACAGATTGCGTTCGAAGCAGACAAAATTCTTCTGATATAAATTTAGTTCAGATGATGTTCGGACAAAAATGTGCAGGTAGGTTATTCGAACTTTTGTTCTAACATTTGTTCAAACCACAAGACTGTTCACACCAAGGTTTGAACCATTGGGTAAGTTAGAAATTTTTTTTCCAAGACATAAATAGGACACTTCAAAATTTCTTTTTAGGGCTCATTTCTTATTTGGTTTAGACAATGGTGCAAACCTAGTGGTCTAGATTGAAAACTAAAAGCTCTCATCTCTATTTGTTGTTCCAAAGATCTTATCTAACTTTGTTCACCATCAATTTACATTTCCAAACCTCAAAAGCTCGAATTTTACATTAAATTGTCGATTGAGGTAGGGCTCCAATTCTATATTAAATTTCCACTTCATTTGAATGGGAAGATGGTTGTTGTTGGGGGGTTTTTGTGAATTGTGAGCTTGATTGCGTGTTGAAGAAGGTGTTGGGGTTCTTTTATTGATAAAAAGGGGAATTTGTGAATCCCGAGTATCTATAAGTTATTTCTGAAGTATATTGAGTTGAATTGGAGTTAATTGAAGGTGACTCTTCTTAAGCAGGCTTACATTAGGAAGAGGAATGATAAGGGGGATAGTTCTAAAACCAAGGAACCTATTGAATCAAGTAAAAAGAAAACTAAGGTTTACTTGTTTGATCAAACTTCTGAACCTACACTAGTTACACCTCAAACTGCAAACTAACCTGTTTTCCAGACCCATAATGAAACTTAACCCATGGCTACTCAGACATCTACTTAACCACTTTCTCAATCTTAAATTGAGGAATTAACTGAATTAGTTTTTCAAGTAGTGGAACAAAGGAAAAAGAAAGATGGTGAAGGAGAAGAAGAGAAGGCTAGAGATGAGCAAGGGATTGAAGAAGAATGTTAGGAAGAACCCTATGATGATTTTAGATTTTCAAATGGTAGAACTGAAAAGAATTTTAGTAAATACAGAAGCAAGAGGTTTATAATTATTGAAAGGAGGATGAGTTTGAGTCGTTTCCAAACTGAAGAGTTTGAATTGAAGCAAAATTTTTAAAAGAAAGGTTGGTTTAAATGGGCTCAGTACAATGGTGTGGTTGTGGTCCCAACTGTTCAAGAGTTTTATGATAACATTTTGGCTATTGAACCTAGAAGGAGGAACTGAATTGGAACCAACGTTAGAGGGATTGAATTTAAGATTTATGATGAGGATGTTAGGAAGCTTTTTGAATTAAAGGAATAGAAAAACCCCCAGTTTTCATTTTCAGCTGAGAATATGTTGGATAAGGATCCTTTGGCAAAGATTTCGATGGGAAATCAAAATACTTAGTAGGGGCACAAAAAAAGTTGGCAAAGAATAGACTGACTCCCAAATTCAATTCACTCCATTTTTTTGGCTTGTTCACAACGCTTGAATTCTTTTAATTAAGTTATGAAAGAGAATTACTCCTATATGTTATTAATGCGGGTTTGATGGTGGGGTTAGGACATTTGATATGGAGGAATATAATTGAAATGTCAAAGACAAGAAAGGGAATTAGTGGGTTACCATTTGCTGGGTAGGTTCATTACAAAGTACGTTTGCAAGATAAAAATGATCTCTGAACTCGGAGAGCAGGTTACTAAACCTTTGGGCTTCATTATTACTTCTTCTAGAGAAAGGAGTGGAAGTCTTAAGAAGTGTAAGGAAGGGGCAACTAATGAAGAATTCATGGAAATAATGGATGCTAAATGGGATGAGGTGAAGGTTATGGTAGGAGAAATTTATGACACTCAATACTTCATTAAAAAGGAGCTGCAAAGTTAACGAAAGAGAATTTAAGCTATTGAGGCCAAGCTTCCTATTTTGGTTCCTCCATCTGATGCAACACCATCCAATGTTCCTCATTCACCTCAGTTAGATGACCTTACTCTAGAGGAATAGATTTCTTAGGAGTAGTTTTGCGTTATCACCAACTTAGGCAGTTTGTAGTTATCTTTTAGTTTAATCTTTTCTTTTAAGCTAAAATGGATATTTCGTTGAAATTTGGAATAGTAAGGAAGTTGGTATTTGTGATTGTTTGAATTAGAAATTTGGTTTGAACTTGAATTTGTGAAATGAATGACATGGTGTAACTTTTCAGTTTACATTTGGTCCAAGGTGCGTAGATGATTAATTGATGTTTACTATTGAGAATTTCTTGTGATTTGTATTAAAACATTGAATGTTAACATGAAATTCATAATGATGATACTTTTAACATTGCTTGAACTTGATTTATAAGTTAAGGAATTGTGCGAGTATGAATTCATGAGACATAAATTCAATTCAAGAGTTGCATTTACTTAATATCTAATGGTGGAGACTACAATTGTGAGATTTGAGCGTAACAACTTCTTTTGTTAAGTGGATGAAATAAATTCTATATATTTTTCATAACTACATTTTTCTCAGTTGCTCTAAACATTTGTTTTGAATTTATGACAAGGGAAACACGTTAGCTTGAATTATGAACATTAGAATGAATATGGAAACTCAAATGAAACTTTAGAAGTGAAGTAGGCCATCCTTGAATTATTTGAGCCTTTTTAACTTTTCTTTTTATTCATTATAACTAAAAACCACTTTGAGTTTTGAAGGAGTAGATTCTTTTGGAACTTTGAATAATGCCTAAACCTTGATAAATGTTAAATGCTAACCCAAGTGTCTTGGAATTGCATAAGCTAAGGTGAGGGAGAATTGACGAGGTAAAAATAAAAATGGGAGAATATTAAGGAAATATAGAGTGATAAGAAGTAAGAAAGTGGAGTATGAGTGATATAAAGAGCTTAATATTGAAGGATGTGTTATCGTTCAAAAAGAAAAAAAAAAGAAACAACAACAACAACAACAGAGAATGTGTGTATTTGCTTGTTAATAAAGAAAATTCAACAGGGTATTGATTCATAAGTATAAGAATTTACAAGCATTAAGTTACGTGGCTAAATTCCTGAGCGTGAAGTTATAAAAAAAAAAAAAAAGTAAAAAGGGAATGGGAGAGAAAGAAGAGATTGAGTGAGATTAAAAAAGAAGGGGGTTAAAACTTATGCATCTAAGGCACTTCTTTGATATCCTATCCTTTCTTTGGTCCGACATCTAAATCCTCTGGCCCCATTACAACCAAAACAAAAACATAACTGATCCAAGTATCAATTGAGTTGAATTTGAAGTGTAAATATGAATTAGTTCAAGGTCCTTTTAATATGAGTTATTCCTTTCATAGAGGTATGCCAAGTCGAACATTCATTGAATTATCTTATTCTTAATTCAAGGAAGATTATTGCAAGAACTTTCTTTACATTTACACATTATTAAAGGATCTTCCAAGAGTGTGTACCCAATTCCCATTCTTTGAAGAGAGTATATCTTGTGAGGATTAAATTTAAGACTTGAGAGAACTTGTGTGCATAATTGAGTTGAATTTATATTTTAATGAAGGATTAAAGGCTCTGCAGTGAATAAAGCGTTCATTTATGGAGTCTTCATATTGATTTTTGATTGTTTTGAGGAATTAAACATAAATTTTGAAAGAATTTACATTAAAAGGTTATGTACACCTTTAAGTGAGGTTGTTTATTGAAAAGTGCCTGTTGAGCTATTTTGTAAGGGACAAGCAAAACTCAAGTAGGGGGTGTGATTATATTGCAAAAAGTACAATTATAGATCTTAAAATTGAGGATTCATGGGTGAATTAACAAATTAAATGGAGGAAATATGAATTTTCTTGTAGTAATGAAATTATATTTTCTTTACAAATAATTGAGTAGAAAATGACATAAATAAGATAAAAGGAGCAAATTCAGAAACATGTTCGAACGTAGGTTCGAGCCATGTTTTGTTCCAACACTAGTCCAAACCACAGAAGACACAATAAAAAGGAGAGCAGGAAATTCACCAAGTGTCAGCACTGGTTCAAACATATATTCAAACAAGGCCCCGTCCAAACCACAAAAGCAACGCAAGGAAAAGAGGAAGAAAAAAATTCTAAGAAAATTCTGTTCAAACATAGATTTGAACCACATGTGGTTCGAATTAATGTTCTAACAACAGAATAGTAGAAACATCCTTGAAGTAGAAAAAAAAAATCTAAGTGTGAAGATGTTATTCCAACATTGGTTCAAATAAAAACTTGTGCTAACATGCATTTGATCAACATCAGAGGGAGCAAAGCTTATGTGAAGAAAAGGCTTAAGTGTGAAAAGGTGATTTGAACCTTTGTTCGAACCATGACTGTTTCAACAAGTGTTCTAGCAATAGTAGGCATGCTAATGTCCAGATGAAGAAAATTCTCTTACATCCTTATTCAAACACATGTTCAAATCAATCTGTGTTTCAGAGGGAACAAAGCTCATGTGAAGAACAAGTTTAGTTTGAAAAGGCGATTCAAACCTTTGTTAGAGCCATGACTTGTTCGAACAAGTGTTTTAACAACTATAGGAGTGCCAAGGTCTAGATGAAGAAAATTCACTCAGAGCCTTGTTTTCTTTTGATCTTCATTATAAATATGTTAGAGAGAGGTTGTTCTAGGGAGCATTTCAATATATACATTACAATTTCTTTAATTTTCATTGTAGATAGAGAATTTTAGAGAGACAAAGTAGATCTAGCTTTCATTTGAACCGAATTTTGTTCCAGAATTTTAGTTTATTGGTAGAATTTCATTATTTTCAAGTGATTTTATTCAGTTATGAATGAGTAGATCTACATCTAGGATCCAAGGCAAGTCTTATAGTTAATGTAAACATATTTATAGGTAATGGGTTTAACGTTTCATCTTTCATGAGTTTAAGGTTCAATTTGCATTTGATTTGAATTTTTCTTGATATTGAGTTAAAATATCAATTGAAATTTTGAATTAGTTATGGAATGCATGTTAGAATTGTTATATAGTTCTAATGAATGTGTATGATAATTGAAAATTTTGGATATCATATGCTTGGTTTATGGACTATGCATGTTAGATGTTTAATTTGAAGTCTCAACAAGATTATGTACTTAATTTTCTATTCAAATCAAATTTAAATTGTTCCAACATGGTTTTTATATTATCTTCCGATCTCCTTTTTGAGGCGTAAATTGAGCAATTTAAATCCTTGGAATTATATATATGTAACTATAAACGTGTTTTGGATCCAAGACTTTCACCAAATTTGATTAATAAAAAAGTTCAAACCAATCCACCATTTTCAAATCCAAACACAATTTCATTCATTCTTTGTGAGATTGATTTTTGCTGAAGAATTTTCCAAATTAGTTTGTTCGATTGATTTTTGCTCAAGAATTTTCCAAATTAGTTTGTTCATTAATTTTTGCTTAAAGCTCTCTGTGGACACGATCTGGTACCTACATATTATTGTGCTTCAATTGACACCCTACACTTAGGGTCGAGCCAATATTGATTCATGTTGGGTAAGCACATACCCCTTAAAAACCATGGTCAATGAAGATATACAAGTAATATAGTTCTCAACACATATAGTTGGAACCAACTGATGCACATCCAAACCCAATACAAATGCAAACAATGCAATTCTAAAAGGATGTGATGCTCCTTTATCAACAAGCACTGTAGTACTGGAAGACTAAATAAGAAAAGTACCTCGAGTGATCACAGGCTTTGTTGGTGCCTCCCGTTGTCCTATTGCATAAACCCTGCCCTGTGTCTACACATTAGATGGTCTACCAGCGCTTTGCCCATGTTAGGCTCCTCTCCATTGGTGCCGCTGTTATACCCCACTTTGCAAGCTACCTTGAGTTGTCAACCTCTGCTACTATTGTGACTACTGTTGTTGTTACTGAACTAATTAGGAAATTGATGACCTACTATCCTGAACTGAGTAAACAATTTGTTGTGTGCCTTTTACCCTCCACTACTCTACCTTTGGGGATAAAATCTCTAGATATGGCCTTGTTATTAGTAAGTATAGCATACTTTGACACCACTCTACCCTCCTTTAGCACCAACCATCTATCTTCTTATCTCGTTTACTCTAGGGCACTGAAACTCTTGTGGCTAGGTTGTCTGCTATGAAAGCAAATAACTGACCATTGTGATGAACCTCCAAAAATCCTTGACATTGATGGTGCGAATAGCCATCTATGGAGGATGCTAAAATGATAACAGCAAAGAATTTCTCTTTTTACTATCATTATCCTACTGTGACCCTGAACTTTGGCCTTGACGACCTTCCCCAAAGCTTACACTTTCTATCATATCTCTTTCCATTATCATTGTTCTATTAATTAGGACCTCATAATCATCCAACCTAAGTAAGACCATCCTACCCCTCAATATTGGTCTCAACCCTTGCTTAAATCTTCAATACTTAAGATATGTCTTGGAGATGAGCTCTGAAGCGTACTTCAACAAAGCTAAAAATCTCCTCCCATACTTAAAAACTATTATGGAACCTTGAATCAAACTAGAAAATTTCTCCACTTAGCATCCCTCAAGGATTGTATAAATAAATAATCCTTGAACTTCTCCATAAATGTATCCCAAGTGAGCCCAGTTAACCTACCAGAACTATTAACACTGCTCCACTAACTAAAAGCCTGACACACCAATTGAAAAGCTATCAAAGTAATCATATTAGAATGCTTTGTAATGTACATGGCTACCAAAATCTTCTCACACTTATCCAAGAACTATTCAGTAATCTTTATATCTGCCACCCCATCATAGAATAGAGGCTTCATCTTCTAGGATCTCTCTGAGTTAGTAGAAGTGGTCTACAACTGAGATGGCAGATCCACCCTAGCCTTCCTGGTCAACATTGCCACTATTGTGGCTAATTATTGTACAATAGCCTTAGCATCCACTACTATAGGCTACTGAACAATTGGTGCTCTAGAATGCACCTTATCCTACTTGGAAATCTTTGTTGAACCTCAGCCCCTGAACTATTATGTGACACCTACTTCTGCTGAACAAACGCACTTGTTTTACTAGTATAAACTCCTCATCTCTTACCTCAGCCTTGAGTTCTACATTTAGGAGTGACAAACTGTGACATCCTCGAAGTCTAAAACACAAAAATCATAGCATAAGCCTGGGATCTACACTCTTAAAGTCAATGACTTACTATAAAATTAAAACAAAAAATCGCATATCATGTAGCATGTAAAATAAAAATAAAAAAAACTCCCATTATCCCGCTAGCTATTCAAACCTTAAGTCTAGTACTAATTTGTCATGCCTTAGATTTTATAACTCAAATTGTGAACACTAATTTTATGCAATTTATAATAAACATCATAAAACCAAACCAGAATCATACAACAACCTTGGAATAGCCATCAAAATAAAATAATAATAAATAAAATTCTCGGTCTCAACCAAGCAACAATGGTCCAAATACATAACAAAAATAATCTCTAAGCACATCAGACTTTTACAGCCATATTGAATCATCAATAAAAAATAATACATCTTTAAGATAAATTTTTGTACAAAATAGTATATATCATAGGATATCAAAAGAATAAGCATATCATAGGAGATCAAAATAATACAACATGATTGGGCCCATCTAAACCTCAAGCTTTGCACTTCCAACAAAATCTACAGGGACATGAGGACTAAGTCCACATGTGCCCACGATGTATGTAAATATGTATAATATGCCCTAGTATGCTACTACCATGCAACAAATAACAGGAATAACTAATTATGGTCATCATATCACCAATAAGATATAATCACAACAAAATCATAATCTATATCCTAACATTAGTTATTAATCATTACTCATCATCATATCATACTCTCACACATGGGGTGGGCACTCTGTAAGAGTGTCTAGTGGCCTCTAAATGAAATCCCAAATTATCCTCATGTTTTATGGACCAACACTCAACAAAAATAATAAATCAAAATGTCATCTTTTATGAGCATTAGCTTAAGGCTCAAAATTAATCAAATCATCATTTTTATTTTTGGGTTAAAATCCAATAGTTAGGATTAGCCAAGTCAGTTTCATTATGTAGGTTATGAACCTACTGGTATGATAACCAAATCATGCGTATGCTTAGGGACTTTCAACCGAGACTAATCATGTTCCCTCATATATTTAGTATCTTCTATCCCCAAAATAAAAAAATCACATCTCATCTCATACCTAGTAATTCCATTGTCATACTTGCATTATCTCAAATGTCAAACCATCGCAGTATACCCGCCGTATAGTTAATATCAACAAATCATTTCCATCTTAGCAAAGCTATCTTTCATCTTAACTTATTATACTATCATTTATTTCTCATTAATATATCTTGATACATCAACTGCCGATACTGTTGCATTTCTATCAAAAATAATATTTAAACCATCATTGAGTTATTTTTTTGAGAGTTTATTTCATTACATTCAAGTAATAGTAAAGGTATATTATTCAAAGGTATTGTAATTTGAAAATATATAATTATGTTTTAGTAAAAACTAAATTTTATCATATGAATAATCATCTACACAGATTAGTAATGAAATTGTTTGATTCATTGTCCACACAAAAAATCAGGGCAGTTTTTGAAAGGCATTTGGACGTTAGATTGTCAGCATAGCTATATGTATAACCGTTCATACAGTTGATGTTCTAATGTTCCCAACTAAATTATCAAATCAAAACCATATCAAGTGAAATCCTCTATTCAAATTAGTTTATTTTTCTAATATAAATCACCAATTAACTTCTTAGGCTCGTCATCTTCTCTAAACTACCATGTAAGCAATTGAAAATAATCCGTACATTGGATTTTCTTGGATTGAAAAAGAATTAAAATAATAAATAAATAACCCACAGGAAAGAAAAGTAAAACGAAAAGAAAGAAGAGGGAAAAATTAATCGAAAGAATAACCCATCTACACACACACACACACATATCTATAAACACACCACACCATAGTAAATTGATAGATTTCCAAGCTAGGAAGGAGATGATAAGAGTAGGACGGTTAATGGACGGTGGTTCTAGGGTAGTCGACAGCCAAGGTGGATAGCAAGAGAGTTAGGTGGGTGATAAAGATGCAAGTTGTAGGAAACCCACTCTAGTGGGAAAAGTTATACCATCTAGATAGTCGTTTGCGTGGTAGACTGTCTGAATGGGGGTTTGAATGCATAGGTGAAAAAACTCGAAAATGTCATTGAGTTAATAATGAGCTATTAAGTCAATGCATGTATAGCCACATTAATTACCATGTTAAGCCATAGTCAAACACAATATAAATAAAATAATGAATAGTAAAAGTAATATTCCTTACATATCAAAACCAGATAGAGGAAGAAAGACTTATGTGAGTTTTGTGCATAAGTTAAGTTGGAGTTGGGTTATAGTGTCCTTGTGATAAGTTGAGTATCTGTGGTGCTCCTTGATAACGAATCTAGGTTATGGTTATTATGTTAGGTGTCGTCTCCTCTATCTATACTATTATCTTCTTTTTTCTTGTTTTCATTCACCATTTTCGGTTTTAGTTTAGGTTGGGGGATTCTTTTTGTCATCGATTACTTTCATGACTTAGGATTATCATGCTAGTTATGTATCCAAGATTTTCTTATATGAAGAACTGGCTTAACATCAACTGAAAAATAAAATTCAAACATTCTTATTGGGAATGCACATAGCTTTGGGTATTTAAATATTATAAAGAATATATAAATAATTAACATTTTTAAAAAAAAAATTTTGGGGTTGTGCTGTGGCCCCCTCATTCATTATGCTAGGAGTCATTAAAAATATGGTCAAGTTATTTATGTTGAGGCATGATGATTAAATCGGTTTTGATTACATGAATTAGATAATGGGAATATAAAAGATTCTTGATCCATTTAACTCAACGTTAATAAATGATGGTCCGAATGCCAAAAATCGATGTATGATTCTTACGCTTTTACTTTCTAACATGTTTATGAACATTTTGGATAAGGATCGTGACCAGATCCACATGCCGAGCTAATGAGCGTCGGTTGTGTGTCATTATTGTGACATAGTACATTTGAGTAGCACTTTGAAAATGGTGTGCAAAAAACCTGCGTTTTGATTCTACTTTAGAATGTTTCAGTTATGTTTTTTAAAATGTGAGAACAAGACTCATTTAGTGACTCTTGACTAGTCTATGCAATCAGAGATAGTGGGTCTAGAGAATTTTTTGCGCACATAAGTTGTTAAGCCTAGATATCTAGGGATATCCAGAGTCCCTTTCCACTCTTTGAAATCATAATCCCATAAAATAATGTTTCAGTTTATAATAATTAAAGCATATAACCTAGAAAATGTGTATGACATGTGATGCTATCGAGCTTAGTTTGTGTGTGCATGTAAGATGCTTGCCTAGATAACAATGATGTACCCTTGAGGTTCTATATGCTGGCTTGACTCTAGATGCAATCTAAAGGCTAAGTCTACTTTTCGTGCCCGTTGGGAATACTTTTCAAGGGATAAATTCTATTAGGGATGAGATTAGCATTGGGAAGTTATATTAACTTAGGTATCTAGACTTATATAGTCTTTATGTATGAGTGTATGTGTATTGGGAATGAAGTTTATATTAAAATATGGTCTATGAAGACCGAAGTGACTGAATTGAAGCTATCTACTCGAGCTACCAATGCACTTTTGAAGGGATCAGGTCAATTAGTTCCAAAAAAAAAAAAAATGGCCTGAACTATGTGTTTGTTTAATGTTGGATAGGATGAAAGAGCCTTGCTCAAAGTCTAAGTTGCACCTTGCGCAGATGATCTATGATGACTGTGGTGACCAAACTCATGCTATCTGTTCGAGCTGCCTATGTAACCAGTGAAGGGTATAGGTTAACGAAGTTTTGGCCTAAAGTGGTTCGAATTGTCTGTTGATGTGACGTGAACTGGTATGAAAATGTAAGAGCCTCACCTTAAGTCTAGCTTTTAACCTCATGTAGAAGTGAAATGCTAATATGCAAGTGTGGGTGCAAAAGTGATCAGAATTCCATGTATGGTAAACTGATTGGCCTCAGACATAGTGAGCCTTATCATCGACTATAGTAGGCTAAATGTATGAGTATGTGGGGATGGTCGATAGGATAAATGATGTATAAAGGATGAATGTGATAAAACCTTATTCCAAATATAAGATTAGAAGTAATTATCTTTTTATTAATCTAGGTGTGAGAGTATAGCTCAAGAATCAAATACAAATTAGTGCTCGTACATAATTTGGGAAGGGAGCTTCACGCTAGAAGAGAAACGAAAGTTAACACCTTCTCTGTAACTAGGAAAATAAGCATTGCTCCACATAAGAATAGACTTTTGGTGCCTTGCACGTAACTGATAAAAGGTAGTTGCACCCTTGATAACAAAAGATAATTAATGCCTTGTGCATAACTATAAAAAGAAGCATTGCTATGGAGAGAAGAGACAGTTAGCGCCTTGCACATAACCAGAGAAAGGAGCCTCACTTTGGATGAGAAAAAGACAGTTAGCACCTAGTGTATAGCTGGGGAAATAAGCCTTGTTCTAGAATAAAAAGAATAGTTAGGATCTTATGCTAAACTAGAGAATAGAGCCTCGTTTTAGAGTTAAGAATAGTTGATGCCTTATGTATAATTAAGAAACAACCCTTACTTTAGAGTGAAGAGAATAGGTAGTACTTTACAGATAACTGGGAAAATGAGCCTTGCTCTAGAAAAAAAAAATTACGGTTAGCACCTCGTACATTACTATGGAAGGGAGTTTCAATCCATTAGAAAGTTTAGCTCCAAGGATTTGCCACACGCAAGTGAGTGGTTATCATTTGGTAAAGGAGTTTAGCTCTAATGTGGAGCTTAAATTCTAATGGTGATGGTCAAGGTTATATAGAATGGGCCTAGGAGCCAAGTGTGATGTTATTGATGTAATTGATACGATCAGATATGTTATGAGCATGTTAGATGTGATGATAATTTATACTCTAACATTTATCCCTTATCATGAATGAAAGTTGAAGGATGCATGTCGGATATATCTATGGGAAGTCATGACTTAAAGGTCACTGGCTTAGCCGATCCTCAGTTATTTCTAGTCTCTGGAGTCTTAATCACTTATGTGAATGCTTTGGATTGATAATCATTTGATATCTAAGTCTCTACCAACCCAAGTGGGTGTGCATTTGTATGTGTAAGAGTATTTTGGCATGTCATGTGTAAGCATGTCAAGACATAAGGCATGGCATGTCATAGCATAGGCTAGTATGGTAATGATGTCTTGGCATGTTATACCATAATATATGATGATAAGACATGTTAGCATGGCATAACATGAGATATGGCATGGTATAACATGATACAGCATCATGATATCATGATATGATATATCATAGTCACATGCGATCATGGTACGGATGATGGCATAGTTGATATGACGTTTGGCATGGCTTAGCATGGCAATGTGTTGTTATGGCATCGAATAGCATGGCATGGTAGATATGATATGGGATTATCATGGCATGGCAGTAGTTATAGTATGGATGTCTTATGAATGATGTCTAGAATTTTTGTTAACTTGTCTTAAGTAAATCTGGTTAATATCATACATCGAGCTTGGCTCAGACTTGAGTTATGATTCAGATACCTTTCATTGATATAGAGTTTTTATATAGATAATTAAGATTATTTTATTCTAATCATTAAAATAAATTAAATTAAAAATAAAATAAAAATTTTCAAAAAAGTTTCATCGACGTGAGCTTTTTCTAGAGAGATAATCTAGAGTATTGGCCTCGCCTTGAGAGCTCTAATTGCTGAGTGATGAATGTCCAAATAAGGGAAGGGGTAAGGTCCTTTATTTAGGCCTCCCTTGCAATGAACCAAATTGATGCTCGACAATCATGAAAAAAATATTCGCCTTTGCTTGCTGGTGGAAAAGTCTGCTTGGAGCCACAGAGCGAGAAATTTTACGTAAACCCTTATGTAAGAATTTTTTCCTATGAATATGTGCAAAAATGTCTGCCTGGGGCCACAAGTTAAAGATCCTGCTAGGCAACGCAGGCTGAGGATTCCGCCTGTACCCACTGGTGGTAAAACCCACAACAGGATTTGTGGCCAAATGGGTTTGGCGGCATGGAAAAGATAAATGGCCAATTGGCTTACTCCTCTTAGCTCAGGCCATGTTTTACTAAGTTCGGGTTCCACCTTGGCATGTTCGAGCAATTTTCAAAAGTTTTGGATAGGTTTCAGGTGCCTTAGAAACCTTCTAAATGCTCTTGAGAGACACTTAATCGATTAGGTTACTATGAAACGGGTTGAAATAGAAGGAGGCCCACCCAAACCTTTTTCCTGACCCTTGTGGCTATCACTAGAATAGCTCTTCTTATCATTTTTAGTATGAGAAATCCATCCATGATGTCAAATTGACCTTTGTGAATTTCTAGTGAATTGTGGATCATTACTGACTTTTGGTTCGATTCTCGACATACATATCGATGTCTAATCTTGTATAGCTTAGTCGGAAGATTTAGCTAATGAATTACATTCTCAGAATCCTTATAAGATTTGGATCCTTTCTAATTTCATTAGGAGGCTTAATTTGTATATGGTACATTGGTATCTTTTTTTTTTTATCAATAGGAGCCATTTTGAATCGACGGGACCTAAATAACCATTGGAGGTTTCTTTTTAATTTCTTTGAGCTATGTTCCATGTCTTCTAGCATGTTCTTGGAACTCCTTTGTATTTGTAAATTTTTTACTTGATCTAAGTGTTTTGGTCGATACTACTTTTCAAGTATGTTAGTAGAGTCCATTCTTAACTTTTGGACCGAATTGACCCTTACTTTTAGACTCTGGTTGTTATGTTGATGCCAAAGTTGTTTGTCAAATGTCTTGGACATATCGGTATAGTCTGGTGGCATTCTGTCTTGATTTGACCCATCAGTTTGACTTCTTTTTTTTTCAAGGGACTTGATTGTTATTTTGGTAGATATATTACTTTTTATTAACTTTTGGCACTTTGACATGTCCTACGATTAAGTTAAGAAAACTTAATCAGTAGAGTTCCATTCAACTAAAAGCTTTAAATATTGTAATGTCTAAGTAAGGGGGGCAAAATTAGGGTCTCTATAACCACTACTAGAAAAAAGCCTTTTGGCTACAGCCCATAACGGTAGCCAAAATTAAGAAACCACGGCCAAAGGCATTGACAACGACTTGGCTACGACTCGTTAGCAGTGGTTTTTATTGAATAGCAAAAGGTTATTTGGCTATGGCCAATGACTATAGCTTTAAATTGGCCACAGAAAATATGCTATTGATTACAACATGTATGGTGTGGCCAGTAAAAAGGGTCTTGAAATCACTGGCTATGGTAGATTTGATTATTGGCTACGGCTTGGACAGTGGTAAATATTATCACATTAATTTAATTTTACAAGACTTTGGCTATGACTTTCGGTCGTGGCTTGACCCATGATAAATAAGATTATATTAATTTGATTTTACAAGCTTTTAGGCTACGACTTTAGGCATGGCCAATACCAAACTTATATATATATTGTCTATAGTATTGGAAGCTGCCTATGGCTGTAGCCAATATTATTAATTATTTCAAATTTTAATTTAATTTCTAATAATTATTTTGTTTACCTGTATAATTAACATTTTATTTACAATAAAAAATAAATTTAATTAAGATGTGGTACTTGTAATTCAAACGAGATATAAAATGTATTTGATAAATAAAAATATTACGCATAGTGCAATATCAAAAATCCATAATACAATACCAAAAAAAATCCATAATATGATAACAAAAATATGTCCAGAATACTGAATTTAAAAAAAAAAAAAACAACAACATTCCCACATAGTACCCAAAAAAAAAGAAAAATCATCTCGTATCAAATCTTAATCCGAATCCATGAAATAAAAATTAAACAATAATTAGCTTAATAAACCAACTAAAGATAACAAAAACAATGGAACATAAAATTATTGCGTATAATGGCTGTCATTCATTTCATTTAAACCCAATAATCTTTTTTTTTTTTTTTGTGAAAGGTAAGAAAAAAATAAATTGATAAAAAAAATGCAAAATCATGAGGTATACCTCTGCAAATTACAATAAAACTCAAAACAACTAGCTTAGAATGATAATTTTGAAGTTTAGAGAGAAATATGAATATTACTTCTATTAAAAAAAAAAAAAGAAAAAGAGAGGAAAACTAATAAAAGCATAGCCTTTTTCTATTATCCCTTCAAAAATACGTCCTCAGCCACTTTAAATGCACAATGATAATGGATGAGCTCTCACACTAAACTACTAAAGGGAGTGTATGTGCGCACGCGCGCGTGTGTGTTTCTGTGGTTACAAACATGGTTTTAGGTTTTCCTCCACTAGGGGTTTAGGGATAGCACTGATACACATCCATACTTAGCTCCACCATCATCAATATGAACCATAGAAGACATAAATATACAGCCCCAGCATACGCAAGGCCAAAATTGGTTCAATCTTAGATTAAGTGAGGCATAATCACTTTATTAGGTAAACTAAACCAAAAACCATCAAATTACTCTTCTCCACCATTTGTTAAGGTTTGCAACCTAGAATATCAAATGAGGTAATAGAAATGTTAAACCTCTGAAGAGCCACTCATAGCTACCAAGGTGAAGCAAATGGTCTTAAGCTCAAACTAATCAAAGAGATGTTTTAGTTAAAATTCCAACTCGATACCCTATCAATATTCTGACCATAACTTATTCCTCACAACTCCAATTGGTACGATTGTGTTTAGGTTGGAAAGAATACTCGAAGGGCTACATTTTTTATGTATTAGCCAAAACCCAATTCGATCGTCAATCGCTTCACAAATTGGGGGCAAAAAGCTATCTGAGCAGTACTATTCACTAAGCACATGTCCATTTTTTCCTTACAGGCCCAAGAATGCATGCACCCACTTGTTAAGCGTGTCGAGCATCTACTTATAAATAAAACATAAAGTTATTGCTTATAATGGTTGTCATTCATTTCATTTAAACCTAATAATTTTTTTTTTGTTCTGAAAGGTAAGAAAAAAATAAATTGATAAAAAAAATACAAAATCATGAGATATACCTCTGCAAATTACAATAAAACTCAAAACAACTAGCTTAGAATGATAATTTTGAATTTTAGAGAGATATATGAATATTACTTCTATAAAAAAAAAAAAAAGAAAAGAAAGGAAAACTAATAAAAGCATAGCCTTTTTCTATTATTCCTTCAAAAATACGTCCTCAGCCACTTTAAATGCACAATGATAATGGATGAGCTCTCACACTAAACTACTAAAGGGAGTGTGTGTGTGTGCCTGTGTGTGTTTCTGTGGTTGCAAACATGGTTTTAGGTTTTCTTCTGCTAGGGGTCTAGGGACAGCAGTGATACATATCCATACTTAGCTCCACCATCATTAATACAAACCATACAAGACATGAATATACAGCCCCAAAATACCCAAGCCCAAAATTGGTTCAATCTTAGATTAAGTGAGGCATAATCACTGTTTTAAGTATACTAAACCAAAGACCATCAAATAAATTTTCTCCATCATTTGTTAAGGTTTACAACCTATAATATCAAATGAGGTAATAGAAATGTTAAACCTCTTAAGAGTCACCCCAGTGCAAAAGATCAATTATTATAGCTGCCAAGGTGAAACAAATGGTCTTAAGCTCAAACTAATCGAAGAGATGTTTCAGCAGAAATTCCAACTTGATACCCTGTCAATGTTCCGACCATAACTTATTCCTCACAACTCCAGTTGACACGATTATGTTTAGGTTGGAAAGACTATTTGAAACGCTACATTTTCTTATGTGTTAGCCAAAACCCAATTCGATCCTCAATCGCTTTAGAAATTGGGGACAAAAAGCTGTATGAGTAGCATTATTCACTGAGCACATGTCCGTTTTTTCCCTATAGGCCCAAGAATGCATGCACCCACTTGTGAAGTGTGTCGGGAAACAAATGAGAGTCGATTTTGGCTATTTCTTTGAGTTATTTCATCAAACACCAAGTAAGGTATCCATGGGTGCACGCCCTTAATGCATTTTCGTCTATGAATGTACTTTTTTCCCTTAGTGATAATAACCTTATAAATATGGGTTCCTTCAGACTAGAAGGCTCTTATTTTTTTTTTTTGCTTCTCCCATTCTCTTCTTTTTATCTCTCTTTTATACTTAGTTTAGATTAAGTAAGATTAGGATTAAGGTTTATGCTTTCAAGTTCTACCTTTCCAAATTGTGTATTTTCATTACTTGAAAGATTACTTCCAAGAAACCTGCTTATTGTATTGTCGAATCATTTTGTTTTGTTTGTGTTGTTTTGTGTTCTCTCTCTGAAATGTATTGTTATCTAGTGTTAGTTTTTATATTGGTCATGTTAGTACCATAGTTCACTTCTTGGCTTCAAGCCATTGAAGGTGGAGTAGTAGTTTAGTGAACTTAAATGCAAAAGAATGTTTTGTAATGTAAAAATCTCATGTATTTATCATTGAAACCTCCTTGGTAAGCTTAGGTTCTTTTGGAACCAAGTGACTAATTTTATAACCATAGTCTAGTTACGGGTTTCTACTCGTGCACACTGAATGTTTGGTACAATGGTCCAGTGACTTACAAATTATTTTCTAAGACACTAAATTAGGTTTACATTTGAAATCAAATTGCCTTTGTTACAGTCATAGCTTGGTTACGAGTTGCCAGTTGTGTACACCAAGTGCTTAAGTCAATGATCCAGTGATTTCAAATTTATTTTCTAAAAAACCACAAACTAGGTTTTCTTAAGAAATAAATTCACCCATTTTACAATGAAGTCTGGTTACGAGTTGATGCTCGTACACACTAAGTGCTCGATTCAATATCTCGGTGAGTCCAAAACTAATTTTAAAAGCCTCAACATATCTTAAGTTCCATGAATTAGGTTTTAAAGGAATATCTTCTGACCTAGCAATGCATGTGCAATCGCTAGGTTGAGTTATAAACATGTTTGAGTAAACCACTGCTATCCTACTACTGAATTTAGTTTAATGTCAAGATCGTCTTAAGTATTTTACTTTCAATGTTTTCATCTTAATTAAGTATCATAATTCATTCACTCCATGATTCTCAACCCAAACCATAATCAATCATTCCCATAATCCAAATTTGTTTTAAATCAATTAGGTTTACCTACCAACTAAAGCGAATAAGTCTAGTGCCTTTAATATAGCCCTCCCTATGGAGATGATATCGGTTATCACCAAGTATGATTATGACTACCCTCTTACACTTGAGAGATAGAATCCAAACAAATTGCACTATTAGTCATTGTTCATATATAGTTTATACCTTTTGCTTATGTGTGTTACTAGTTTATGATGGATATGGTGTACATGCTCCATCTCATTTTTAATTTGTGTTAATTTTATGTTGGTTGGATAGGTTAGTGCCATTTGATCAACGACTAATCAAATTGTTAATGCCATTCGAAATCAATCGGGTTTGAAGGATAAGGTTATACATTTTACATCCCTAACCTCATTGTTTGGGATGAAGAATATAGGAACATGGAAACTAATTAAGAATGAAATAACTTTAATTCCAAGCTTAAGTCACATTAATAGATCAACTAGGTCATCTATATACGTTATGATTTTCATACATAACATAATAATAAACAAACTAAATGTTACATGACATGCGACCATCATATAGTCCTACTTGGTTGCAATATATAATTATAATAAACATTAAAATTCTTTGGTGGTGAGCCAACATATAATAACAATGTAACAAGTTTAAATTGAGTCCCATACCTTGGCTTACAATAACTGGGTGATAATTAGCAAACCACAAGCTGCTAACCATATTATTTTGATCTGTTAGTAAACCAACACCCTCAAGTGCATATTAACCTGAATAGGATATATAATCATAATCCTAACCTTTTGTTGGCGTTTCTATCATATCTTACAATATATATCCACCAGCAAGTAGGTATTGGTTTGCAAAACTAGTAAATCATAATAGCTCAGTAACAAATAATAATGTCCAAACATTGATGATTAATTTCTAGTCATATGTACATCAATTAGGAATCATCTAGTACTTTCTTTAAATTTAATTTTATTATTATTGAAATTAAAAAATAAATTCCACTTCACACATATGACTATGTCTACGACACATCAATTATATTAATAATATAACACTCTCAGCCAATTACTAAAGAGTGAATGATGCAACCTTAACCCCATGCACATTCTATGCTTAAACATCATTCGAATTCTCAAGGAATACATCAAATTATATCACGGATAGATAAAGCATGGTTTAATATGGAGTCAAAGTCAAAATATACAAATAAAGAATAAAATGATCAACCCACTCAAAGGGCCCTTGAAGCATGCCCAAAGCCCATTTGAGCAGCAAACCTACTAGAAAAACTCCGAGAATGGCATTCGAACAACCTGTTATGCCCAACTCAGATGTGAGTTATTTTCAAGTCCAAACTGAACTTCTTTATTTAAATTCAGCCACTTCAAGCCTCAAATCCAAAAACCAAGAGACAAATAACCTCGATTTGTAAGGAAACTTAGAAAAATCTATGATTCATATAAGATTTAACACATATACAAACACATATATATGTATATACACTCATATATACATATACCTACACTAAGCCAAAATCAATGAAATCAAGTATGAATTACTCTAAATCATGTAAGAATAAGGAATAAACAAGTAATTTTTACTCTATCTGTCTTGAATTAGAAGAAAATATGAAGAAATTTGAAGAAAACCCATTGAATCTTTAAACTTCAAGGGCCAAGACCTTTCATTCAAGACACAACTACCACCAACCAACACCACTACGTGGTTCATCATGTTAAGAGGATCAAAACCCCTATAAAGTAAATCTACATGAAAAACTATAAAAGAAAAAAAAATATCACTGATCGAAAAAGACTAAGGTATCCATATAGTGTTTAATAAATGTGTAGAATTTTATTATTTATTACAAATGTTATCACATTTTTTAAAATATTAATTTAAAAACTTTATAAATAAAAAATATTCAAAAAATATGAGAAGAGTGAGAGATTATATTTTCATGTGAAGTGATCGAAAAGATAACCAAAGTGGAGAGAAAATGAAATGATTTAACCATTGAATAAATCCAACAATTGAAAATATATAAATGTTAAATCATAAGCTATATTGTTATATAGATGTAAAATTTCATTATTTATTGCAAATATTATCACATTTTTTGAAATATAAATTTTAAAATCTTTTATATGTAAAAAGTATTCAAAACAATATGATAAAAGTGAGAGATTATTTTATATGTAAAGTATCCAAAAAAACAACCAAAGTGGAGAGAAAAATAATTAATTTTGAGACCATGCCTGGATCAATCTCATTTTCAAATGATATCCACACTATTCATAAATATTCATTTTTCACTTAAAAATTTTCTTATAATTTAATCGATAAAAATTTTCGCATTTAACCCACAAATGTCTTTATTTTTTAGTTATATCGACATCATTAGAACTTTCTCTTATAGTTACGTCACTCCAATTCATGCGGGTTCTTATGCTAGAACTCTCGCATTCACTGTTGTTTCCACTTTAACCACAAATGGAATTATAAAATGTAACTGTCATTATAATTGTCGTCACTATCACTTACAATTTAAGTATCAATACAGATTTGAGAATAAATATAACTACTAATGCAACTATTAATGTGATTATCCTAACTATATTTAGTATCATAATCATACGTGCAACGATCATAGTAGGGATCATTACTCTTAGATCCATTATTCAAATAATCAGAATTTCAAGAATTATAAAAAGAATTTTATAGTTCACTCAGAAAATAATGATCATTTTTAATCTCAAAAATATTATTTTAGATATCAAAATATATAGAATAACTACCTCCATTGCTATCACTAACTAAAAAAGTGCTATCAGAGATGAAATTTTGAAAGTTCTTGACGTCAAATAAATAATCAACGTTATTGTAACTAGAACTATCACTATCCCTCCAACTATGAAAGAAATCTTTGTTCTCCCCTAATTAATTAAATTATTTTTTTTTTCCGTAAAATCTCATCTAATAACTAACTATTAAAAAGTAATAAGTTTAGTTTCTATTTTAACACAAAGCGAGAAGGGACAACTTTCAGGATGGGCGAAATGTCGTAATACTTAGCTCGATCCATGGAAACTACAAGACATAAAAGAATACACCAATCCTAAGGATCCATAAGATTAGTTGTTGATCTAACACAACAATGAAAACATTTGAGTTGTTTAGTCTTAGATTTTTTATTTAATTTAAAATCTTGTATATCTATATAAATATGTATCTATCTAGCATAAATGAAATAGAATTTTTGTATTCAACTCAATCCTTAATGTAAGAAATCGGGCCGAGTTTAATAGTGACTATTACGATGTATAATTGCCATTTGAAATAGTAATTTTAGAAGGTATCAATTCAAACAAAAGAAACTGTTTGAAATAATATTCTTTAAAGTCATTATTTCAAAGAGCAAATCCTGGTTATTTTAGTCTATAAAATGTTTCATTAAATAAATTTATAGTAGTTTACCAAATACTTAAAGACAAATAATATTTAACTAAACACTGGGGCTTAGCGGAAGGAAGAAAGAGAGGAAGGAAAAAAAAAGAGTAGAAAATGAAGAAAAAAAGGGGAAAGAAAATTCTCAACCTGATTCACGTTTTTCGGTCGCATTAATACGCGTGAGTATCTATATTGTTATTAATTTAGCAATATCTTAGAAGTGCCTTCTAGCGTAATTGAATTGCCAAGTCCACTTGGCATCATTATCCTATACCTATCCTTTTATTTTATACGTTATGGAAAGAGAGGTTACTATTATAACCGTTTCTTGTTATTTTTTTTTATTTTGAATATATATATATATCAAGTAACTCCAAGGCAAGGGTTGATACACGGTGGGTGTGAATTCGACCTGTGCTAAATTTTTTGACTTAAGTAATCATCTTCTACACAATCAAATCAAAGTAAATAGATTTTGGTCTTTCATATATAATATAATGAGTAAGTACGCAGAATTTGATAACAATATATCCAAATTTGGATTGATTGGTTGACAAAATATTTCACTTCCAACATTGAATCTAATTGATTAAGTCGATAGTTTTTTCAATTCGTTTGGAAACAACTTCCACTTATAATTGATTTGATTTTAAAATAAAAAATTGATTTGATTTGATTTGATAAATTAAGTTTGTGTTGGAACACATGTTTGTATTTAAAAATTGAATTGATTTAATTTAAAACAAAGAATTTGTTTGATTAGATAAATGAAAGTAATTTTGATATACGTGTTTAATTTAAAAATTAAATTAATTAGATTTAAGAGAAATACCTTTGATAATATTTTTTTTTGGTAATTAAATTTGACTATGTTAATAGAAAATAGAAAATAAAAAATATGATAAATATGATTTATAAGAGTAAATTTATCTATTTACTTAGATAGCTTAATAAAATAATAAATTTTCATCAAATGTTATTATTTTGTATCAGACTACAACTGATATAGAAATTCTAAAATTTAAGTAATAAAATGAAATCAAGTCTCACTTATAAAATCTTATTTTAATTCCAAACATAAGAATTGGTGTAATTCTCACCAATTCCATCTGATAAAATCAAATCTCATCAAATTTACCCTTCAAAACAAAGTGGTTGAGTATAAATTAAATCACACTTTTAATAGAAGTCAAGTTGGTTTAATTTTTCTACCTTCATTAAATCAAATTACAAGTGAATGAATAAAATTATTCAAAAAAAGCTTAACTCATTTTAATAGCTAGTGAATTTTCTCATTTTTAAGTATTTTAATTATAAAATTTTATTTAAAATTTAGAAATAATATGTCAAAAGTTTATCTAAATGAAATTTAATTTGTGGTGAAGAAAACGTTATATAAGAAAATTATTAGAATAAGACCAACCTACTTGAAACAAATTTGGGACAAGAAGTGAATATACTATTTCAATTGTGATCTTATATTATTAATATAATGTGGTGTCATAAATCAATAAAATAAAGAGAAATG
>QLOD02000013.1:19734804-19749701 GCA_003260245.2 Sideroxylon spinosum | reverse complement strand
ATTTTAATTAATTCATTCGCTTTCGTTCAACACTTTAATTTTCTTTTATTATTATGGAGTAATTGGTGATATACTATATTTAGGAGGGGAAAAATGAAAGTAGAGAATAAAATTTTGAAAATGACGATTTTTTCTTTGATGATGATTTCTGAAATGTTGTGATATCAAAACTAAGATGTATCTTTATATATTATCACAAGATTCTCTGCTATTGTTTATAGTATATCATGCGTATTATATGTAAAGAATGTATACATAAAACTATTACATAATACAACTATGTAAATATCATATGGTATGTAATACAATAATTAACTATATTACAAAAATTCGTGCACTGGGCATTGGAGCATATTTTGGTGACCCAAAATTTTAAATTATCTCCTCCTACCGCCATATGTGATACAATAATTAACTATATTACAAAAATTCGTGTACTGAACATTGGAGCATATTTTGGTGATCTAATATTTTAAATTATCTCCTCTTAGCACCATCTTCACCCTTATATTATAGCATATCCCATCCCGTTAATATAAAATCACAAGCTAAATCCAAAATGGAAGGCTCAAAACGAGAAAAGCAAACCTTATGTCACGGCCCGAAATCCACACCCTAGGGGCGTGAGGACTAAACTCACAGATACACATCAAACCTCATCAAATATAACTTAATCAGAACGGAAGCTAATTAAAATAAGTATTATTCAAGTTCTTGAATATTCAAAATATCTTTAAAATGCTCTAAAAATGGGCTACAAAACCATAACACAAAAAATTCATTACAACTATACAATCAAGCTAAGTGGAGTATTTCAATGTTTTTTGTATGCTCACTTTATTACAGCATTATTTAAAACGTTGAAATAAAAAATAAATAAAACAAATCATCCAGCTATAACCACCCAGACGACTAGCTAACCCACTGGTCCATCATGAGCATCAACCCCTGCATTATCAGCTGTAGTAGGGGTGAGTACTAAATTCCACGTATGCTCAGAAAGTGTTTATAAAATATAATTTCTTAATCATGCAAGCAATTTTACGCTAATTAATAAGAATAAAATTTAAAATCTTATAATTTTCAAAATATCCATATTTAATTATTCCATTCTAATTATATAATTACTCAGCCATGATCCTACAGTCTCATGCTAAAAATAAACCATATCAAATCATTCACATCACCACACATCAATATCATACTATGGGTCAGGTACTCTGCAAGTTTAGTCTATGGCCTCAGAACTAAACCCAGAATAAATCTTTAGGCCTAAACCGTGGGATACAACTAGTCCCGTAGTCCTAGATGTACTCATAAAATCCCTAAACCTCAGTCATGGGGTATAATTGGTCCCGCAGTCCCAAATGTACTCATTAAATCCCCAGACCTCAGTTATGGGTACAATTGGTCTCGTAGTTCCAAATGTACTCATTTTGCCTTAGTAAAAAAACCGGCCCCGCAGTTCCAGTACTAATATACGCTAGTACAAACCGTATATACACTTGGTAGGTTTCTAGCCTACTGGTTATGCTTAACCACCCTGCACAGGTTTTGGAGCTTCCAACCCTTGGGCTCTAGAACCCACTCT
This sequence comes from Sideroxylon spinosum, assembly GCA_003260245.2. NCBI lineage: Eukaryota > Viridiplantae > Streptophyta > Magnoliopsida > Ericales > Sapotaceae > Sideroxylon > Sideroxylon spinosum. The sequence continues at coordinate 19,748,110 of QLOD02000013.1, read as the reverse complement.
TTCTAGTACCCTTAATGAACCCAATATCAAAAATCAAGTCCCAAGTAATTCCTTTAATTAGCAGCACAACATACACAAGCGTTCTCCCTAATTTGGGTATTTGTGTTCATCTTTTAATTAGTAAGTCTTATGAAGTAATCTTCCCGAGCCTAAGTTTCATATTGCCTATCTATGTATATCATTATTTTTATAACATTTATCAAATAAATCTCATGCAACCACATTCAAAAATATGTATACAACTCGATTGCAAAACAAAATTTTACATCAAGCATGTCATGAACAAGAAGGATTTACGACAATAATTCTTTGGACAATTCATGAAAAATAGAAAATAAATATTTTCTATAAATTCAAAAGTCTAAAATACTTATAATTAACTCTAGTTTCATAAAAACAAAATTTAGAATTTATTCATAAAACCAAATAGTATAGATTTTAAGAAAAACTAAATAGGTATTTCTGTTAGGACCATCCAGAACAGCTCATTTTTCTGATTTTTATAAACTTCATTTTAAATCCAAGATTTTAAAAGTTTAGATAAAACTAATTTATACATTTAGTTTAACATATAAAAATTTCATAAATTAAATCAACCTTTATTTATACTTTTTATACCAAAAATCAGAGTGTTGTCAGTCAGCAACATATCCAGACAGCCTCAAAAATTTATAAATATTCTACTGTAGACTCTTTGACATGTCTATTCTCATTTGTAAAATTTTTAGAAATTAATTAAATCTTTATGAATCATTTTTATACCAAAAATTAAACTCGTGTTATCACAGAAATTCATAACAACCAGTTAACTTGCACAATTTTTATAAATTTCAATTTAACTCAAAAAATTATGAACTTTCTACTAGATATGAACTCTAATATATAAAAATATCAAAAACTAATTCGACCTCTAAATATGAATTTCATATAAAAATAATGTGCTGATCCTAGCATAGGAATCCCAACTAAAAAGTCAAGTTTCACTATTTTTTTATAAATTTATATTAATTTCAAAAATTATGAAAATTTTACAAAAAAACTCATAAACATGTCTAATTTAATATATAAAATTCCCAAGAATTAAATCAATCTCTAACTATGAGTTTTATTGAAAAACAGTACACTCATTTTCTTTTTTTATGTAGAAGTTCCAGAATTTCATATAACAAAGAAAAGAATAATCAATTCATGGAATCAGATTTTCAACCTTGCACATATACATTACATGATGAAAAAAATATATATATTTAACAAACACAATCACCCCTACCTCACTACACACGTAGATGATCGATGTGTAAATGCGTAAATTCCTAACTCAAGTTGGCCTTTTAACCCTCTACGAAAAAATTCAGCGGAACTTACTTCGAAAGAATGTAGGAAGAAAACCCTTTCCTTTTCTTCTTCACACAATCTTCCCAAAATCCAGAGGCTTGAATATATATTTATATAATTCTATAAATACAAATATCTCTGATTTTATTTTGTGTTCGAAAAAGTTATGGAGTATAGTGAGAAAGGGTTTGTATAAAACTTATTAGAGGCTTCCCCCGTAAGCTTTCCTCATCAATACACCCATAAATTTCACCGTCCATAAAGCTAATAGGAGTTCACCTCATTATCCAACCAATCGATGCATGCACCTTCCCTCTCCCTTCTTAAATGATCATAAGTTTCTAAGCCACCAACCTCATACGTGTACCAAAAATAATCATTATTCCTGACAACTCTTAGCCACCCCACGCGTTTTCAGCCTCCCTTTCTTCTATATACATAAATATTAATACAACCAAGCATTAAATATATATACATGCGCACTAGCATAATCCATATATATATGCATTTAAATAATATATCACACTAAATGTAAATTAAATAAAACATAAATAAGAATAAGTAAATAAATATTAAAATAAGTAAATAAAAATTTATTTATCAAAAAAAAAAAACTTCAAGTCTTTGCACCCTAACAACATCTAATGTATGAGGATCCAAATATTAAGGAATATTTTAGGTAATGGCTAGCTCATTCAATTTTCTTTTTTTCTTTTAGCTTTTTTTAAAGTAGAAGTCAAACAAATTATGGCATCGTTTGGAGTGTTAAAAAACTTTAACAACCTCTAAAATATTCTAACACTCACTTGATTTTTATTTCACTGCACGTATTACGAGTCTATATTTTATCTCACTTTTTATCACTCCAAACACACCCTATATTGAAAATTTTTGGTGCAAAACAAAATGAAAACTAAATAGATAATTGTTTTCATCTTCTTTGTTAGGGATTCGTATTTGTATAGTTGGCAAATTCTTAGTCAAAACAAAGTGTATAACCACTAGACTTAGTATCGGCTAAGATACTATAGTCTTGGGTTAAAGTTAGAAGTACAAGAGGTCTTAGAAACTCTATTTGGAAAAACTTGGAAGTCTGAAGTCATCCAAACGAAGTCAAAATCACATTAACGCAGGAAGGGCGTGGGAAGGCCGCGGGCTGCCCCTGGAAATTAGATTTCAGAGTTGGCCGTGCAGGAAGGCTGTTCTAACACGCGGGATAGCCGTGGGAAGACTGCTGGCGCGGGCTTCCAGTGGAGAGGATCTTTCAGCCTTCTAAGTTGCAATTTTTAACCCCATACGTTCCAGGTTTTGAGATATAAATACCGGACGTAAATTGAGAGCTATTCAAGTCTATTGTTCTCTCAACTTCTTAGCCAAGCTTTTCAGGGTTTTGATCTGAATGAGTTCGGATTTGTGATTTGTGTTCGCTGAGGATTCAAAAAGAGCTATTGAGGAGTCAATATAGTGTCTTTGAGGAGTCAGAGGACTTTCGCTAGAGAAGTTGGTGAATTTTGGATTCGAGCAAACGTCAATAGAGAATAAAGTCGAGGAGTCGATCTATCGAGAGTTTTGAGTTTGTAACAAACGTTTGATTTTAGTGAAAGTTTATAGGTTTCCCTGTGTGGGTTTCCTCGCCTTATATATCACCTTCTACATTCTTGTTTATGTGATTGATTGCTTAGGATAGCTAGCATACTACATAACTTCAATTGGTATCAGAGCAAGCACGTTTTTACGAAAAAGATAGATCCCCCAAGAGAAGGCGGTTCAAGCACCAGACCTCCATGGTTTGATGGTACCAACTGTGCTTATTGGAAGGTTTGCATGAGGGCTCACTTGATCTTTTTGAATGTCAACATATGGCTTGCCATTGAAAGTGGTTAGACCAAGCCTACACATACAGTGCACAATGTGATCGTTGAAAAACCAATGGACACCTGGAGTAGGACGGAGCAGGAGAAAGCTGAATGGAACTATAAAGTTCTGAATGCAATCTTCTCTGTAGTTTCTGCAGATGAGTTCAGAAGAATATCGAGTTGTGAAATTGCCAAAGAAGCTTGGACAACTCTTGAGTTAATCCATGAAGGGAATTCCACAGTACAGAAGTCAAAACTGCAAAAGATAACCATAGAGTTTGAAAAATTGAAGATGGAAGATGATGAAACCTTTAATAACTTTTATGCCAAGTTAAGTGATATCGTCAACTCTAGTTCCAATCTCGGAGAACAAATTCCAAACAGAAATATCGTGAGTAAGATTCTTCGCTCCTTACCTATGTTATTTTAAGTCAAGGTCACTACCATTAAAGAAGCTAAGGATATAGAATCCAAGAGGGTGGAAGACTTGGTTGGCTCCTTACAGACTTATGAAGCCAACATGATTAAACCCAAGAAGATAAAAGGTGTTACTCTTAAAATGGTTAAAGAAGAAGACTTATCGTCCAGTGATGACTCTATGCCTTCCATGAAAGAAATTGCTCTCTCCACAAAGAAGATCAGAAAGTTCTTCAAAAAGAAATATGAAAGTGCTCAAGAAGAATGAAAAACCTAAAGGAGAAAAACCATCTGAGCCCAAGAAGAAAGAAAAAATGTTCAAAGGGGTAAAGTACTACGAACGTTAAGGTTATGGACACAGCCCAAGATTGCAGAAACAATAAGAGCAAGAAGAAGGCACTCAACAACCTTGGATGACTCAGATGAATCCAGTACCTTCTCATCGTCAGAAGATTGTTCAGAGAACTACACAGCATTCATGGCAAGAAATTCAGGCTCAGAAAAATCAGAAGTGTCAGCTACTTCTAAAGGCTCAGATGAAGAAACTTCAGAAAAGGATGAGAATGATGAAGAAGAAGTTGATCTTGAAGATGCGTATGAACAGCTTTTTCGAGATTGCCAAAAATTTCACAAACAAAATGAAAAACTGTTTACGCTAAATAAATTGCTGAAAACCGAAAGGGATAGCTTGAAAATTGTCCTTGAAAAGCAACAAAAGAAGCTTGAAAACCTTAAAGAAAGCAAGAAAGCTCAAGATGAATTGATTTTAAATTTCAAAGCTAAGAACCACAATCTTGAAGAAAGACTTCACAGAGTAGAAGAAGAAAAGAGAACCCAAGACAGGATTGTGGAGGCATCGAGAGAAAAGCTAGCCGGTAAAGACCAAGAATGCCTAGAGGCGCATAGTGCTCTTCTGGAACTCAGTGAAAAAAAAAAGAATCCCATCAATAACCTACACCAACTCCTGGGAGCACAACGCATTCCAGATGACAAAAGGGGACTTGGGTGCACTGGAAAGAAGGAGATAAACGATGAGGCCTCGACAAGTGAGCAGAAAAACATTAAATTTCTAAGGACTCCAACTCAAAAGAATTCTGCACCACTAAAGTCTAGAAAAGCTCCATCTCATCCTCAACCAACGAAATGTAAACAGTACTCAAATAATTTTCAAAAATTCCAAAGTACACCTTTTAATCCTTCTCATAATTTCACACCTATCTGTCATCACTGTGGAATACCTGGACATATAAGACCTCAATGCCATAAACTTTACGGACTTCCCACGACATATGTTAATCAAATGAGGCCTATAAGTCAAACTTTTCAAAATCAAAACATGTTTAATATTTTAAGAAACTATAACATCCCTCTAGATTTTGAATACCCCTCATATAGGCCAGAGAGAAATTTTTATCCTACCCCATATTTTCAACAAACTGGCCCAAAGTACAAGAAACGAGCTGTCAAGAAAAATATTTCAAAAACCAAGTCTGCAAAGAAACCCAGTAGAATTAGGACTATATGGATAAGAAAATCTGATCTAAATTGTTTACTAGTCCACACTGCTTTAAAAGCCTTAAACTCAAATATTTGGTATCTTGATAGTGACTGTTCTAGACATATGAGTGATAATAAAGGATTATTTTCAAACTTTGAAAATTTTAAGGGAGGTGTAGTTATTTTAGGTGATGATAATACATGCTATGTTTTAGGAAAAGGAAATATAAAAACACCTGGTTTAGAATGCTTAAATAATGTGCTCCATGTTGAAGGACTTCAAGCAAATTTGATTAGTATAAGTCAGTTGTGCGATGCTAAACACATTGTTTATTTTTCAAACACTGATTGCAAAATTTTTGATCCTCTTAGAAAAATTATTTTGAATGGCATTCGCATTTCTGATAACTGCTATGGGGTAACTGACTCAAATGGCCTTATGTATAATTTCGCATCCTTGGATGAGTCAGACCTCTGGCATCAAAAACTTGGACACACAAACTTTAAAGCTTTGAAATAATTGTTTAAGTTTGAATTGGTAAGAGGCCTACCAAAACTAGGTAAAGACCACAGAGATGAATGTGGGCCATGCCAAGAAGGTAAACAAATAGAAAGTGCTCACAAAAAGGGTCGTAGCATAATTTCTAAAGAACCACTTGATTTGGTTCACATGGACCAGATGGGACCCACACATACTAAAAGTATGGGTGGAAATAAGTATATTCTTGTTGCTATTGATGATTACACTCGTTTCACAAGGATTGATTTTCTGGCTGAAAAATCTTACACTTTTGATGCTTTTAGAAACTTGTGTGTAAGATTGCAACAAAAAAAACAAAGGAGGGTAAGTTACATCACTCGAATCAGAACAAATCATGGGAAAGAATTTGAAAATTCTTCTACACCGAATTCTGTGATGCAAATGGTATAAAGCATGAACTCTCAGCCCCAAAAACTCCACAACAGAATGGAGTTGTTGAAAGGAAGAATAGAGTACTTCAAGAGATGGCTCGTGTGCTTCTCCATGAAAAAGCTCTGCCAAAGAAGTTTTGAGCTGAAGCTGTCAATACTGCTTGCTACATAGTAAATAGGGTATATCTTAGACCAAGAACCAAACAGACACCCTATGAACTATGGAACAATAAGAGGCTTAGTGTGAAGTATTTTCGAGTTTTTGGGAGTAAGTACTTTATCCTTAGGGATAGAAAGCAACTTGGTAAGTTTGACTCCCAAAGCGATGAAGGAATCTTCCAAGGCTATTCCACTAATAGTCGTGCTTTTAGAGTTTTCAACTTAAAAACTAATTCTATTATGGAATCCATTAATGTTGTAATTGATGATACTAATACATATGCTTCTGCTCAACAAGTTGAGAATGATGAAGAACTTCATCTAAATGCACCTGCTGAACAAACCAAAGTACCCATTGATACAAGTGCTGAGACACTCAAGGATGTTATGGAAAGTGTAGAACTAGAACCATATAAAAGAATCAAACTCAATCATCCAACTTCTCAAGTCATTGGAGATGTGAAAGATAAATTAAAGACAAGAAGAGAACTGCAAAACGAGGTATCTCACCTGTGTTATGTCTCCCATTTAGAACCCAAAAAATGTGCATGAAGCCCTAAGTGATGATTTCTGGTTAAATGCTATGCAAGAAGGGTTAGGGCAGTTTGTTAGAAATGATGTATGGGTTCTTATTCCTCGTCCTTCACATTAAAATTTTATAGGCACTAAGTGGATTTTTAAGAATAAAACTGATGAATTTGGGAAAGTAATTAGGAATAAGGCTAGGCTAATGGCACAAGATTATACCCAAGTTGAGGGTATTGATTTTGATGAAACGTTTGCACCTATGGCCAGACTGGAGTCTATCAGAATACTATTTGCAATAGCCTATTTTTTAAAGTTCAAACTGTTTCAAATGGATGTTAAAAGTGCATTCTTAAATGGTTTTCTAATGAGGAAGCTTATGTAGAGTAACCTAAAGGATTTGTTGATCCACACTTTCCAAATTCATGTTTTCAAACTAAAAAAGGCTCCTTATGGAATCAAAAAAGCTCCTAGAGCCTGGTATGAGAGACTGACCACATTTCTACTAGACTCTGGTTTTATGAGAGGTAATTCGGACAAAACACTATTTATTCATAAGGATTCCAATCACATATTAATTGCATAATTCAATGTTGATGATATTGTGTTTGGATCCACCTCTCCAGATTTTTCACACGAATTTGGTGAACACATGAAAGATAACTTTGAAATGAGTATGATTGGTGAATTAAATTTTTTTCTTGGTTTACAAGTTAAACAGATAAAGAATGGGGTTTTCATCTCACAATCCAAATATGTTAAAGACCTTGTTAAAAAATTTGGGCTTAACAGTTATAATTATGCTAGGACTTCCATGGGCACTACCACTAAGTTAACCGAAGACGAGTCCTACAAACCTATAGATCCTACACTTTACAGAAGCATGATAGGAAGCTTGCTCTATCTTACCGCCAGTCGTCCTGACATAGCTTTTAGTGTATGAGTTTGTGCCCGGTTTTAATCTAATCCTAAGGAGTCTCATTTACATGCTGTTGAAAGGATAATCAAATACGTTAATGGGATTGTTGACTATGGTATTTCGTTTTCTCACGAAACCAATGCCACTTTATCAGGGTACTCTGATACTGACTAGACAGGATGTGTTAATGATAGGAAGAGTACATCTGGTGAATGTTTTTATGTAGGCACTAACTTGGTTTCATGGCACACTAAGAAACAGAACTCAGCGTCCTTATCCACAGCGGAAGCTAAGTAAATAGCTGCAGGTAGTTGCTGTACCCAACTTCTTTGGATGAAACAAATGTTGACAGATTTGGAATATAACAGAAATCAATGACACTTTTTTGTGACAATCTTAGTGCCATCTATATCTCTAAGAATTCTATTCAACATTCTCGTACCAAACACATAGATATCCGGTATCACTTCATCCGTGAGCTAGTTGAACAACAAACCATATCCATTGAGCACATAGAAACTCAACTTCAATTAGCTAACATTCTAACAAAGCCTTTAGACCACCTCAGATTTGAATCACTCAGATCTTCCCTTGGTATTTGTTCTCTAGACTAAAGAGCACAGTTCCTCTTCCCTCGAGTTGTTTATATATATATATGTATGTATGTATGCTCTATTTTCATACTTGCGGGGAAAAAAGGTGATCAATGAATAGTATTTTAAGAACTATCTCTTCTTATACACCATCAAATCATGGAAGTATTACTTGATACCTACATAAGATATGTGAATTCAAAATCCTTAATGATCTTAAACCCCATGTTTTGATATTCCTTGTCATGGTAGTGGTGTGCCTATTGTACTTACACTAAGGTTTGAACTTCATGAAAAATTACTTCACTACTCAACTAACTCTTAAACCTCTTGTTTGGACTTTTGGTTACACTTGAGTTATCTCTATTAAAAAAACTTGGAAAGGGCTACCAAGAGGATAGTGTGTAGCTAGCTTTGACGTGCAGGTTATCAAAATAACCACCATCTGGGTTTGACGATACAGGAAGATGGCTACCTACCCATAAGTGTGTGAAAGCCGTCAAGGACACAAAATTGGTGGAAGAAATTTAAAAAATTTGGTGATTACTTGAAACCAATGAACTATGGAGAGATAAGCCGAAAAGCACAAGTCCATTATCCATGCATTCCAAAGTTCAAACAGAGTATTTTTTGCATGCCATGCGAGTATGTGAACATATTGATCATGATTGTTCATAAACTTTATTTCACATTCTCACAGGCATTTGATCACTGGTATGACATGTGTGAACATCTCATGACACATATAGTAGAGAGATTTTTGGATTGAACTTTATCTCTTTTTATGTTTGATTCCAAGTTTGAAACTGTGATTTATTTTGTTTTTGAGGATATAGAACTTGAAATATATTAAGTTGTGAACTTTTTAAACAAAAAATAAATGAGGAGAAGCTCGCGGGATGCCTGCTGGAAGAGCGCTTTGAGTCACGGGAAAATACTACATAGCAGTTTCACTGGAAGCCACCAAGCGAAGGGAGCGATATTGGTGTGGGACCACCGCTGGATAGCCGCGGGAAAGCCACAGGAGCGGACTTCCCGTGAGATAGCATATAACCGGTCATCCAGTCTCGTTTGTGGCCAGATTCACTCACGTGCACCTCCAATCTTCCTCTCTCACGTGCGGCTCCAATCACTCTCTCTCTAGGAGTCATCCTCTTTGACGTATCTTCTTTACAATATCCTTGTTCGTTTCTTAGTTTGTTTTTGTCTGTCCAGTTTCTTCTACTTTTGTCCACTTCTGCTCTTTTCCTTGTTTCCCTTTATGGCCCCTCGTAGAAGAACCCGTAGTAATGTTGATACTCATCGTTTTGGGGGTGAACAAGGGCAGACCACATATATACATATATTTAAATATCGTCCCATTATTGTAAAGCGTGGTCTTGTGCTGCGTGATTTTCCTACTGTTGAGCGGCTTTTTGATCATTTAGGTTGGACAGCTTATGCTACTTTTTCTAGGACTGAAGGTCCATTTCATGAGTATGCAATTGGGGAGCTCGTTCGTGAGTTCTTTGCTAATATGCATGCCATTGATATCTCTATAGGGGTCCTACATTCTTATGTTCGGTTTATTAATGTTGAGCTGACATCTAATGTTATCTCTCAGTTCTTAAATATCCGTAGACCTGATCATGTTGAGTTTAAGCCAGTTTTGGATGATGGTGGTCCATCTGTCCAAACCATTGCTCGTGTCCTCACTGAGGGTTGAGTCGATTGGGTTGGGAAGACTATTCCACATCGTTAGTTGTCTGAGATTAATAGGATGCTCCGTTTGTATGTTGTTAATTCCATTGATCCTACATTTTTTTTTACTGTAGTTTCTGAACGTCGTGGGCGTATCCTTCACGCTATTGTCTCTGGCAGAGTCATTGATCTACCCCTTTTTATGTTTAGGTTGATTGCTGCAGTCTTTGACTCTACTTCTAGGTCTGACTCCATACCATTTAGGCTGTTTATTACTCATTACCTATTGTCCCTAAGAGTTGAGTGCCCTCTTAATTATCAGTTGATCAAAATGCCAAATTCGATCGGTCCTGTATCCGCTCGTCATAGTAGGACCCACTCTAAACCTACTCCAGTCCCTCCATCTATACCACAACAGCCTAGGAATCCTCCGTACCCATTTGGCTCTCCCGGTCCTTCTACTAGTGCTCTACTTGTTTACGACTTGAATACGATTGGAGCCATGTTAACTACTATTCAGGGGGAGAACTGCGCATTCCAGGATAATGTTTATCAGCGGTTCATAGCCATTGATGCTAGGCAAGTGGGGAGATGTTAACTACTAGATTGGCTGCCATATAGACACGCCAAGATGAGATGCACCTGACTCTTACACAGGTTCAACAGAACCTGAACACTTATGCTTATCCGTTTGGGGACGACTTCTTTCCGAGTGATCTGGGTGATGGCGGCGACGACCATGGAGCCAATGGGGCTGATGCTCAGTGACTCCTATTAGTTTATGTATTTGTCAATTCATGTCAAAAAGGGGGAGACATGCTTAATATATTATTGAGATTTATCTTCACATCTTTTATACTCTTTTGATGTGGGTTGATAGTTGGTCTATGTATATTATCATGTATACAAGAAATTTCTGCTCTTTAAAGTAGTAATTATATTTATATTGACTTTGACTTGCTTACACAGATTTTGGTTATCATATGGATATGCTCTATTGCTTATAAATTGTTTTCCACATGATGCTTTGATAAGTTTTCCTAAGTGTGCAGTAAATAGGTCTTAGTGCAACAAACATCTCATTATTATTACCATAGATTCTGGACCTCAATGTAGAATTGATTTTATGTGTAAATTCATTTCTTAAGTTTTGACATAGAATTTCCAAATGGGGAGATTGTTAGGGATTCATATTTGTATAATTGGAAAATTCTTAGTTAAAACAAAACGTGTAACCACTAGACTTGGTATAGTCTAAGATACCATAATCTTGGGTTAAAGTTAGAAGTACAAGAGGTCTCAGAAACTCTATTTGGATAAACTTGGAAGTCTGAAGCCATCCAAATGAAGTAAAAATTACATTAATGCAGGAAGGGCGTAGGAAGGCCGTACGCAGCCGCTGGAAACTACTGAGAGCCAAGATTTCAGAGTTGGCCGTGCAGGAAGGCTACTCTGACACGCCAGATAGCCGCGGGAGGACCGCGGGTGCGGGCTTTCGGCGAAGAAGATCTTTCAGCCTTCTAAGTTGCAGTTTTTAACCCTATACGTTTCAGGTTTTGAGATATAAATACCGGACGTATCTAGGGTTCCAAAGAGATACAGAGAACAATCATAATTGACAAGTCTATTGTTATCTCAACTTCTTAGCCAAGCTTTTCAGGGTTTTGATCCGACGGAGTTCAGATTCGTGATTCGTGTTCGTTGAGGATTCAGCAAGAGCTACTGAGGAGTTAGTATAGTATCTTCGAGGAGTCGGAGGATTTTCGCTAGAGGAGTTGGTGAATCGTGGATTCGAGCAAACGTCAACAGAGTATAGAGTCAAGGAGTCGATCTATCGAGAGTTTTGAGCTTATAACCATGGTTTGATTTTAGTGAAATTTTTGAGGTTTCCCTGTGTGGATTTCCTCGCCTTATATATCACCTTTTACGTTCTTGTTTATGTGATTGATTGCTTGGGATATCTAACATACTGCATAATTTCATTCTTCTTCTATAAAGCGGGTAGGAGCCACTCCTTTTGAACTTAATTAGGCTAAGGTTTGTCTCTACAAGGAAAGGAGTACTGGATGATATCTCCTAATCAAAAACATTATTCCATGTGACAAACATGGGCTATGAATATGGGAGGGGAGAGTTGGTTTGATGATCATCCTTACCGTTGAACTTCCATTTCAAGACCTTAGATCAATTTATTCATTTGACTGTGGTTTGGTTAATTAATATCACAATCACTCATGCGTGTATTGGGTGTTGTTCACCAAGAAAAAAATAAAAAATAAATCTAGTAACACAATTGCTCTTTCTTGTGATTAGGTTTCAAAACTTGATGTCCAAGCTTGGGTTTTGAGTTTCCTGATAACCGATGAGCATGTATATATATACACAATTGCTCTTAAATCAATTGAATTCAATTTTTAAATTCAAAAATATGTTTCAAATATATAATTTTACTTATCAAATCAAATCAATTCTAAGAAAGAAATATTTCCAAATAAAGTATAAATAATTACCACAAGTGGAATCATAAATACATACACTAATTTAAGGATTTAGGGAGGGCTGATATCGAAAATGATGTCTACTCATGGACATCAGTTTGGAGGTCCATAGATTAAAATCTAACAGTACGGAAACATTTAAGATTAAAAAAAGTGAACACATTTAGATTGTTAAATTTTATTCCAATGATCTGATCTCGATGTCACTAAACTGACGATGTAGCCCCCTTCTAATTTAGATTTAAATTTTATTCGAATGACCCCAACCTCGATGTTAATAAACTAACAATGTCACCCTCCCCTTCTTCTACTTTAGATCTAAATTTTATTTCAACAACCCCAACCTTGATTTTACTAAACTGATGATGTCAAACCCATAACACTCCCTAAAAAAAAAAAGTTAGATCCAATAAACATTTCAAGGGTGCACGCGGGGGAGTGACGTGGCACGAGCATGAAAACAGGCCACGCTGTCATGACAACTACGACTACCCCAAACACTACCATAACAAGGGCGTAAGTGGGGGAACGGTGTGACACAACCATGAACATGTAATTCAGAAATATTAATAGTTTTGTAATAGGCCACGCTGTCATGCCAACTTCGACTACCCCCTACTCTACTTTTGGCCAATTTGTCAACTTCTTGCCATGACTTTGAAATACTAGTCCCATTCTCATTGATTTTGCTAGAATTTCGACAAATAACCTTTCTGGCATCGACAACTTAAAGAGATAAGATCATCAACACAGTCAAAGTTATAGTTGCTATAACTGTGATCGACTTCATATTTAAACTGCATGAGCATGAGTGAGATAGGCCAAAAATTAACTTTTGTCAAAATTTTTCAACTTTTTTCACCAAATACAAAATCAATTTTTATTAACTTTTTCTATGTTCAACCAATTTTCTTC
>QLOD02000013.1:19674757-19700977 GCA_003260245.2 Sideroxylon spinosum | reverse complement strand
CTCCACGATCCTTCAGCACATATCACATATCTTCAATTTGTCGAAGCAAACATGACTGAAGGATGAAAATCAAGGGAAAGAAACTAAATTTTCCTCTTTCATTCGATTGCAATATGAAAATGAGAAGCAAAAAATAAAGAGTTGTTTAGTTTCAAAAGATCGAATATGTGCAAATCAATTTCTGCTCTCCCAATGCATTCAAGATCCAGACATGAGAGAATTACATCAAAATTGATGGAAATAAACCATCCCAAGAGGTCATAGATCTCAAACGTTTGAGAGATGAGGCATTATTAAGATGTTGTATTGTACCTACACAAATACAATTTACACAGATGTGTATTGTTTACTTTCTATTGTTATATATAAACTTTGTGTGTCGTGAAATTAGAATTTATCTCATTTCCATGAAGAAAATATCATATTAGCATATCACATGCAACTTGAGTATGAAAACCTTATAACATGAGGGTTTGAGTACAACATTTGGAGGAAATGAACCAACAAAGTACTGAAAACTTTTCTAGTCTTAATTTTATGAAAACTTGACAAAATTTGGTAGGTTTTTTTTAAAAATTTTTCTATTATTATTATTATTTTTTTAAATCCATTCTACAAGCTAGGTAAATTAGTTCTGTAAAGATTTCAAATTGCAAGTAAAATAAGTCTATTTAAATTGGTGGATAATCATAACCTCGTCCTGCTACATATAATTAACTGAAGATTTGATATTCCCAGATAGAAGAGAAGAGTATATAAAAAACAAATAGTATTGGAAAACCAGAATTCCAATCATTCATGCCGGTGCAAAGTTTTTAACTAAACTACTTTTATTGAATCCATACCTGATCGATCCAAAATTACATATCTTGATGTAGACTTTCCCTGTAAATAATAACTTCTATGAAAATCAGCAATCACTATGGATATAAATTCATAGCTAAAAAGGGCACTTCAATTAGAAACATAGGGTTTCTAATACAATTAAGTATCCATGCTTGGTCCAAAATGAGAACAAATCCATCTTTATTGAATCTTTTGCATGATATATATATATATATATAGAAACTTAAGATCATGGAAGTGTTAAAACCCAACAAAGAACATATCCTGATTGATAAGATCATAGATCACTCAAGATCAACGGTGATGATAGTGACGATGATGATGATGAGACTAGACAATTGTTTGCACTGAACCATTTACTCCTACATCTTCCACCCACCGCTTTGATCCGTCCATCAAACCGGGACTCAATCTGAACATGAGAATGCAAAATTCCATCTGGTTGAGAGCCCCATCGCCATCCAGATCTCCTTCTGAAAGCATGCACAAGAGCTCGTCGTCCCTCATGTCGTGCAGTCCCAGTAGAATAGTGTTTCTTTTCAAGCTCTCAAAGGTGATGAGTCCCTTCTCCACATCCATCAACAATCGGAAACCATTACACAGCTCCCCCATAAATCCATCCGCTCCCAATCTCTCTATCATTGATGGGAAGTAATCTTCGAATAGGAATGGATCATCATTTGCCATTGTCATTGCTGAGAACGCCATATGCAATATATTAGGGGAGATTGTAGTTAAATTTATCAGAGGGAACTAGAAAGGAGCTAGGGTTATTGTATAAGTGAAGATAGGAAGGCCTAGCTATTAATTAAAACCGACCTAGGCAGATATATATAATGAGATAATTTTCTGTGCTTGATGTCAGTTTCTTGCACCTTTTATTTGTGTCCCTCATTTTCTCTCTCTTCCTATATTTATTTATATTTTAACTTTTTAACCACCTAGGGTTCTCTTTCCTGGAAGCTGCATGGGATCAAAGGATATCTTTTAGGTCGTGTTACGTAAACAAACCGGGTTTACGCCTAGAATTACAGAAAAACCATACCTCGCGCGTGACAATGATTGTGAAATTGAAAATTAGGGAAGTGAGAGCAACTGTCCACCAATATTTGTAAGTTTGTGGTCCAAGTTTGGCCACTCAAAACCCTAAGGTGAGTGGTTTTTGAATTATTAATCTACAAGGTTTTTTTTTTTTTTTTGGGTAAGTTATTAATCTATAAGGTCATCAGTAGTATATATACAATTTAGGCCAGTCCATGTATATAATTTGGCATGAGAGCAACTGTTCACCATTTTTGTAAGTTTGTGGTGCAAGTTTAACCATTCAAAACCCTAAAAACTAAAAACCTGAGTAGTTTGAATTATTCTACAAGCTCATCACTAGTAAGGCTTTCATAAGTGATGGTTACATCTCCCTGAAAAGACTAATTTTAGAATCAAATAATAACATATTAGGAGATTAAAGATGGTGCAGTTTTTGGCTAGCTGACTAAATAAATAACTAATGACAGTACTGTGGATTCACTGTTTGGGAGCCTCTTATAGTCTGTCTTGTTCACTGCAGAGAATGGCAGATCTAAAAAATTGGAAGCTACATTGTCATCACAATCTCTCAGTTCTTGACAAAAATTTTGTTGCTCACATGGGTTATACGTACAGGCCCTTCTTTCTTGTGTATTAGCGGTAGGTGTCAGTTGTGCTTCATCTGAAGGCTGCAGAGATATTGTAGTTTGTTAGGGAGAAGCAAAGTTGATATGTCTCATTGCTTATCACGACAAAGTTTGGCTCTTATTGACTGACTGACTAGCTATAGTTAAGTAAACTCAAGACTCTGATTCATTTGGGGAGTCATTTCCAAGTGCTGAAATTGAGATGCCAGTTCTTTCCCTTTCTTTTAACCCCCTTTTTCTTGCCTATTTTCCCAGGCAATGTATAGGTAATATATTGTTCCTAGTGCTCATAAGATGCACATGAAACATTTGCCTTTTTTAGTTGGTGTAATTAACCATCTTTCACACATTCTTAAAGAATTAAAACTATCTATTTCAAACATAAAAGTCCGGTGAACTTTGGTACGTCTGATATTTTTAGTTTACTAAAGATGATCAATTAAAAACCAACTTATATATTTTTGATAGATTCAGCTGGCAATTAAGGCAAGTAGTTAATTCTGATAACAATTTTCTAACACTAGTTATTTAATGCTTGTCCGATAAATGGGCAACCATTGATATCAAATAATAGCAATAACCGAGTCAGGAGATTAAGTTTGGAATTGGATGGAGAGCAGATGATTGAAATGCAAACCCTCATATTCCATTTGTCTAATCTAACTATGAAGTTGAAGAACACTTGGTATCTGCATGCTGAGAAAATTAGAAGGAAAGGATTTGATTTAGGTACTGTTTGGATACGTGGCAGCTTAGTACTTCATTATAGCCTGTACGGTCCAAGTGTAAAATGAACAAGGACGGGTCATAATATTGAGTTTTGTTTTCTACTAGGTAATTTCAAACGGAAAAGGATGTGATGTTGAGGGCACGGAAAGCATTTTCCTTGCAGCTCTTAAAGAGAAGGAAATTTCATTGCAGTTTCCTTGGTCAATTATAGAAATAGTACCACGCGCCTTCGCATTCCCCTGCCTTTGCCTTGTGATGCCAATGTTTTAAAGTTTGCATCCGCCGGGGAGGATATCAGAACCTAAAAGAAATACAGATATAAAAAAGCAAAGGTACTTTTGGGCATGTTGAGTAGGTAATGTAATACATATATATATATATATATATATATATGAACTCATCCCATCAGTCAAAATAAGTAAAAGTAAAAAGTCAAGAATAGTCGCTTTATTGACACTCTTTGGAGGATTAACTAATGTAATTGAGAATTTGATTAAAGGACTGAAGTTATATTTGTCCCAACAATAAATCTTAACTTTTTCTTTTCATTTTTTTTTCGTTTGTGTCAGTAACAAAAAGTAGTGAGGGATTCCCTATGAAATCTGGAAGCTACTATATATATGCATTATTGTGACAGTGGCATTGCTTTCAGTGAAACTTGTAGACTGTTCACTTCTGTCAATAGTGGGTACCAGACTTAGGTTGAAGATTCAGGTTTTATTGCCCGTTGGAGAATTGAATTCAGATATAATATATATATACAGAGAGAGAGAGAGAGTTCTGCTAGTGTTCTGCTAGTTAGGGTTGGGGGTTTCAGCTTCGCGAAGGCCTAGTCAGGATGCCAATCTTATTGCTGAAGCATGAAATAACTATATGACTCAATTTTTAGTCCAGGAATTAGAAGCCACAAAAAAGAAAAGAAAAAAAGAAAAGACAAAAAAAAGAGGAATAAAATGTAGTTTAAGGCATAGTAAAAGTCTTGAATGATAATTATTTTTGTTGGAATGAAGTCATGGTAGGTTATAAACAAACCACTACATGGTACGTATGATGGTCTAAAAAATCTACTCCGCGCACACTACGTCCTCAAATTTTCTCCTTCAAACGGTAGATTTATAAACAAAGAAAATAATCAAGGAAAAAAGTTAGGAGCGTCGTTTACGATTAAAGACTTTCTCATGTTTAAGTCAGTTGAATGTGAGGTAATAGTTGTAAAGTGAAAGTATTAGTACGTAATAGTGAGCATATACATTAGTGACAATTCTGAACTATTTATAAGTTGGGATAAAATAAGAGTTAGTATGACACAGATTTGATCATAATGCTTTGTCTCCATTAAACTTTTCATTTTAATAGTAATTACAGTGACGATTTGCAATGTATTTAATGCACGCGAGATTAATTGTAGCGTAATAGGTGAGATGTGATAGATTTGAGAAAAATAAGTATCACATCATGTCCCCCACTCTTACATGATGAACTATATATGTTTGAATATTATCATATTGTTGGAAGTAAATCAAAACCTTAATCCTTCATTCTAGAAGTGAAAAGGACATCAGTCTGTAGATTTATTTATTTTTATTATTATTGTATTTATTATTTAGATCTATTTGTTTTGAACTTTATTAAATTGAGTGTATTTTATCAAAGGTTATTTGTTTTGACTTGTACTTGTAGGGCCTCTATCATTCGCATACCTGATTCAAAGTTGTGCACATGACCTATATTTTGGCACCCCATATCTATAATAGAGGAGCCCTTATGCTCACAACCTAAATCTTTAGCTCTCGTGCATATGAGACTTAGCCTCGCATGCATATGACCCATTTCATACACACATGGCCTAGCCTCGCTTGTGCACAGCCTCAACCTAGGCCTCCCATGTGCACTAACCCTTAGTTTATTGCACATGGCTTTTTGGTTTACTTCCCATGCGTACGAGGTATGGTATCGCATGTGTACATCTAAGGATCCCTTTAATAAATTTGAAATGTTTTCAAAAAAATAAATGTTTTCAAAGTATCATTATATGATTTATTTCAAAATGATTAATAAACACGTGAATATAGGTTTATAATAATATGAGATAGCATGGGTCGATAAAGATATGAGAAATCATGTGTTGCTAATAAATGATATAACATGTGTTGCTGACGAGTAAGATGGCCTATGTCGCAGATGAGATAATGACTATGGGAGGTACTATGAAGTAGAAGGTATACACGTACACCCGAGGTTGAAAGTTCCTATACCTGTGCAAGGCTTGATTATCATTCCAATAAGTTAGTGACCTACATAACAAAGTTTATTTGGATTATTGTATCAATTGAGATATGGACTAATGAAAATGATATATGTTGAGAATACTATATTCATTAAGTTGAGACCATAAAAACGATGTATATCGATTAATCATTTCAGTTGGGATCTGGACCTATAAAAGACAATGATGGTATATTTGGGGCTGGGCTTGAAGGCCATAAGACAGTCTTAAAGGGTAACTACCCCATTTATGTGTGCATATGATAAGATAACTAGTAGTGACGCAGATATGAAATGGTTATAAGATGATGTTGATATGATTGCTAATGTGATGTGATGCAAAATAGTAATAACATGTTAGGGTATATTATTATATATTATACCTGTTTATATGCATAGTGGGCATACGTAAACTCGTGCTCACTTCCCTACAGATTTTATTGTAAGTGTTTAGCATAAGACTTAGATTTACCCTAGAGCCGAGATTTAGTTGATATATTTTTTTTTGGCTCATACTACATTTTTGTTATGTTATCATTTTGATCCCCGATGGAGTATTATGTATTAGAAATGTATTTTGATATTTGATATGGTTGTGAAAACCAACTGAGCCTATATTGTTATAATATTTGGTTGGGAGAACATTTCCTAGTTGTGGACTGAGTCTTATTTATTTTTATTATATTCTAATGTCTGTTCCAGGGTAGTTGTACGGTTCTGATAAAAACTGTTATGATTTATTGTGATTTGCATGTGGTTGTTAGTTTAATATTCGAATTATAAATTTGAGGCACAACATGTAGAGCTCGAAATTTTTATTTTAAGGAGCTGCGTGTCTAATTTTATTTTTATGCTCTGGCAGGATCTGAGCTTTTTAGATAAGATAATTTGCATGTGGTTTAACAGCGTCTCAGTTTACAGGAAAACTAGCGGTGCAAAAATTACCTATTACCTTAAATACACTATCTACTGGCAAATTAAAGTTCTAATTATGTTTAAGATACTTTGTTATTTATCTGAACCATGAACTTGATGTTCATATGCTTCCTTACCTATTTCTCCTACACATAAAAATTATTATTTCCTACTATTAGCCTTTTTTTAAAACTATTTATCCCAAAAGGACCCTCACTCAAAAGGTCAAATTCAGCCTAAACAACCTAACTATAGATTAAATATTGACTAAAGTTAGCCTACATTTCTATACAGAAGATCATTTGGTTTGGAAATCACTTTTAATAGCTTGAAAGATATGTATGTAAGAGAGATATAAATATAACATAGAAGTTCAGAATGTTTATAGAGAGATAATGGGTTAAGCAAAATTTTCTTTTCTTTTTAAACTTCTAAAAATGACGAGGAGAGGTGTGTGCACATTTCTTCAAATCTGGAGGTGTTTCACTATAATTCTCTCTTATATATACGAGGAATTTTTTTCCTACTATGATCACTTTCATTTCATTTACATAGGTTATAACACGAACAATATTTCAAGCAACAATATTCAATTTCTAATTAGCCTAAACCACATTAAAAGTATTAGAGTTGTGACTTAAACTCACTACACTTAGGCACTAGTTGTCATATCTCGGATTCTATAGTCTGAGTCACGTTTTAAAAATTGCTTGCAATCACATTTAATCATAATAAATCTGACTAGAGCCATATAATCACTCAGGATCATACAATAATAAAATAACAATAAAATACTATAGAATAAACCTTAATCCATGACTTGGCAACTATCCTTCAACCAACACAATTTAGGCCCCTATGGCTATTACTACCCAATCAAATAGTCAAACTAAATACATGATACAAAGAATCTCCTCAGATATCAAAAGAATATAACGTATCAAAGTACGATATGGAAATATAACAAAAATCAATGGTCTTGACTTGGAGGTCCTATCAAAATCTTCGACACCACATTTGCAACAAAGTCTATTAGGAAGTGGGCATGGATTTACTTGTGCTCACTACACAAATAAGAAAATATATATGCAACAACATGACTTATTGTGCTACTACCATACATCGCATAGGTATCCATCACATCAAATATAAAACTATTAGTTTAACTGTTCCAACTTCATATATTAACATCATATCATTACAAAAAAAACACACACACACACACGGTGGCATAGGTACTCTACAAAACTAAACCTTGGCCGTGATATCAACTCCAAGTACACTATCCATAGGTGTCTGTAATCAAGGCCAAGGCCAAGGAAATATGTCATTCGTAAACATTTACATCAATCAATAAAACTAGAGAAAAAGTCTATACCACCCTCAGGCATCCATATCCTTTATAGTATATTTTCAAAAAGACACCACCCGTAGGTACCTGTCTCATTTCACGGGTTACTAGCTCATCAAATATAATAACCATCACATGACCACATCCTAAATATTGCAGTTTAAAGTCAAAACCTAAGTGAAAAATTGCGCGTTGTAATTTTATCTAATGAGTCAAGGATCATATCCATGTAGAATGGACTAAATCGAATTGATACAATAATTTTTACCCTAAATTTCAAAACTTTTTAAAATTTAGTTTTAAAAATAATTTAATTAAAAACTAAAGAAATCAAAAAAATTAAAAATTAAATTAAAATTAATAAGGTAATTGAGGAAAAAAATAAAATAGTTGACTGTTTCAAATTTGAACCCAAATTGGAATTTATTTATACTACAGATTTATGGTAATTTATCTCAACCACAAAATCACTTCGAGGATTAAGTTGTCGAAAAATTTTGAACTAAAGATTTTTAACAAAATTAAGTTTGGTATGTATTTTATTTTTAAGATAATTTTAATCTATTAGAGTCACTAGCAATTATAGAGAATATGGTCAAATCTAATAGTTTTATACATGTTTAAAATCTTAACTTAAATATTGATTTAAAAACCCTAAAATAATTTTTATACTAAAAACATTGGCACATAAATTTGGGTATCAATAGAGTACTAATTCTTCATCTCCATGTGAAAAGACTCTTAAATCTAACCTAGCATGCTTTTAATAAATAAATTAATTGAAGGAAAATAAATACAAAAAATTAAATATAAAAAAATAGAAAAATAAAACCTGAATTTGAAGACTGCTAGAAAAGAAAATGTGAACTGGAATTGAATTGAATAGGAAGTCTAAATACTGAATTTGAAAAACATTGAAGAACACCAAACGAATTTGAATTAATTTGAACAGAGAAGGAACTAAAACTATAATCTAAAATTGATTCTAATCTACTTTTACAAAACCTGAAAAACAAAAAAGAAGAACAACTCTAAACTACCCTAAAACTACAGTTGAAACTGCTCTAACCTACTAGCACTGTTGATTGATTGTAGAACACTTCATTTGGCCAGGTTTCGTATAACTTCTATAGATATATGCATATAGGTATAGAGATATACATCACAACTGAAGGTTCATTTGATTCAATCCTCTTTCCTGAATCTTTGATTATCTCCTGCTGAGGATTTTCTACATGGGCGTTTTGATTGCTTCTTAATTCTTTGTTCCAGCTGAAGTATTTAATTTGGATTGGAAGCCTTATGGATTGATTTGGAGCAACCCAGTTCAGCAGGTGGATCACAAGCGTTGCGATAATAAAAATGGCATCAGGATGGAAATAATGGGGTCTGGACTGTAGGCATCTGGACATTTGGTTATGCTAGTCGTCAAGGCAAGTAGTTACAGGGGCCGTCAAGATGCCTTCGAGCATCTGGATGCTCGATCTATTTTTCTTTTTGTTATTCTGCAACTAAAGAAAAAACAATAAAAGAAAAGAAAAGAAAGAAAAATAAAAGGAAAGTAAAATAATAAATATTGAATTAGTTTATTATTTATTATTAGAGAGTAATGATATTTATTTATTTTTTTGCTAATTTAACCATTTTACTAAATAAAACATCATAATAGATCATTTGCTAGTTTATCTAAATTTATAACTGAAATTACTAATATATCCTATATTTATGCTTAATTTTAGTATTTAATCACGCCCCCAAATTAAGTGTTGCTAGTCCCTAGTAATGAAATTAATTAAACTAAACTAAAGTAAAGTCTCTTTTCATTAAATCAAAATTGCATTTATGAACGTGCAATAAGTCTTTTAAACACCTAGATTCTCTCTGGTGGATGAGTGAAGTCTCATGAGCAATTATAGTGAATCGATCTACAAAATTCTAAATTAGTTCTATATATGGAAAAATTTAATCAAGTAACTCAAGGTTGAATGTCAATATTATGAAAGTTACAAAATTCAAAAATTGTATATATCATCTCAATGCATATAAAACTTAGTCAATTGTCAATCATTTAAATTTCAAATGTATCAATTTTCATTATTTAGTTAACTTAATTACCAAGTCTACCTAATGATGCGGTGTTTACATCAAATCCCACTAGTGTTGGAATCAAGAACGCAACAGAACAGGTCCTCAAAATGTTTTCAAATTGATTATGCATGAAAGAATATAAACTTCCTATATCATTATATTTGAAATATAAAAACAAATTCAAATCAATAAACAAAACTGACATTTAGTTGTTTCTTCATTTGATCTTGTTTTCTTGAAAATCTCTAGTTTCTCCACGGTCAAGACTCCTAGACCATATGCTCTTTCTCCTATTAATATCGTCTCAGGCTTTTTGGCATCTAGAGTTATGTGAACAACCAAACAGATTGATCCTTTATATAGGCAAAGGGTAGGGACCTAGATGTAAATAAACTTAAGTTAGCTAATTAAGAAATTATCCATAATTATCTCTGATTGCTCGCAATCATTGTAGATTTTAATCACATTTCACACTCTCTTTTAAACATGATATCAAGCAAAATTCGTTTCTTATCATGTTTTGATTATTTTTGTGTTCTGTAGAGATATGGAAGGAAAACACCCAAAGAAAGGTAATTTGGAAGCTTAAAGAAGCAAATCAGTAGAGAAGTGAGAGGAACTTGTTGTTGGGCACACGAAAGGGTTGGGTGCCCGACCTATGATTCCTCTTGGGTGCATGAGAGGCCTGGGCACCCGATATGTCTTCCTCTTGGGCGCCCGAGAATCATGGGTGCCTCGACTGTGTTTGCTATTGGGTGCCCACTAAGAGCTGCTTCCTCTACTTGTTTCTCAGGACTTTTGTCAAACACTTAGGTGTGCAATTATCTTAGGCACACATCAATAAGTTCTCGGATGCCCGTGGACTTCCTCTAGTGGATTTTTGGTGTTATTAAAGATGTAAAATTACATTTTTACCCCTAGTCATTGTAAGCCTATAAATAGGCCTAAGTGTTTTACAGCCTTCGCATATACTTCGTCTTCACTTCTTTTCTATTTTAACTTTAGAATGGATGTTCATTCTTTTTCGTATAGTTTTGTTTACGATCCTAATATGCTAGGCTAAATTTATCTTGGTTTTAACCTACGAATGTAATGGAAAAGGAGTAGATAGATTCGAATAATATGCATTTTTAAAGTAATAAATTTTCATTCAATCGTAAAACTGTTTGAATCCAGGTTTAACCTTGGAAAACGAATCACCCATGTTATGGTTGGTTTCTTGGTTTCAAGTTGATTCTCTTGCACACTGAGTTTCTAATTTAATGTCCTGATGACTTCGAACTTGATTTTAAAACCCTAGTTCAACATTTGTTTTACGAAAAAGCTTTTCAAGTGAAATCCTGCGACCTAGCATTACATGCGAAGATGATAGGTTGAGTTATACACATATTCGGATTTATCTCTTCTAATTCATTACAGCAATAGGTTAAAACCAAGCGTTTTCATTTGAAAGTAATTCACAAAAACTAAATTATGTCTATTCGTTAGTGCTTTTAAAGTTAAGTTAAAATTTGTGTTTAAATATTAGTTCAAACCCAATTTTGAAAACGCCAAAAGATTGATTTACCTTTTTGTTTGTTATTTTTCTTTGCAAGTGTTTACAAAATGAGTTTTTTCCAAAACTAGTCACACACTTGCTCCCTGAGCAGATGACCTAGGACTTACCTAGATTAAACTATGACCACCTCTTATACTTAGGAGAATAAACACACACAAATTGAGTGCAGTCAAGTTTTTGGCACTGTTGTCGGGGAGCAATGATTGATGTGACAACTTCGGAGAACTTGTGGTAAGACACACTTGCTACCATCTTCAACATGCGTCCATTTGGACTTCTAGGTGACATCGCTCCATTCCTCTTGTGAATATTTTGTTTTTATTTTTATTTTATTCTTTTCCCACATTTTTTTTAGGATTTATAAAGAGACGTGTCAATTGTATGTTTTTAAGGTCGGGTAGAGTCTTAGTGGGAAATACCGAACCGAAGACCCATCTTACCAACATTCACATTTAGACTCCTACACTACTCTGTCACTCACCAATTCCTCATCCTTTAATTCAATGGCACACTTAGGAGATGATGTGAGCATCCATGGGGATAATGAAAATAATCCATGTCATCCGCCAATGAAAGACCATTTGAACCCAGTTAAGCAGACCACACCTTTGTGCATCATTTTACCTTTAAATAAGGAAAATTTTATGTTGAGACCTGGGATTAAACAACTCCTTCCTACATTTTATGGCCTTGACTCTGAAAATCCTTATAATCACTTGAGAGAATTTGAGGAAGTTAGTAACACTTGCATTGCCCAGAATGCCAACGAGGATGTAGTGCTCCAACTCTTTCTATTTTCTCTTAAGGACAAGGCTAAGTTTTGACTAAATTCCTTTCATCCTAGATCTATTGGAAATTGGCGAGAAATGCAAACTGAGTGTCTTAAAAAACACTTCCCAACCCAAAAGACTCAACACTTTAGGCAATAGATCGCAACGTTTTCATGTAAGCCCAATGAGAATTTTTTTCGTGCATGGGAAAGGTGTAAGGACCTTTTGATGGCCTGTCCTCATCATGCCTTTGAGCCATGGAGACTTGTGAGTATCTTCCATGAGTCTTTGACTCGCAGTCTTAAATAACTTATGTCTACCTTGTGCTATGGTACTTTATTTGATAAGACTGCGGAGGACACCATGGACTTCTTTGACATGGTAGCCTAGGACTCTAATGATTGGGAAGTTGGAACTCCCTCTTCTTCTCAGCATAGGAATCTCGTACCTAGTGGCCAGTTAGAGTTAAGCGAGAGTGATGATTTACAGGCTAGGTTAGTCGCTTTGCAAAATAAGCTAGACTCTCTTGAGCTCAAAAACAAGAAAAAACTAGTTAAGATGAAGATGATTTGTGCCGAATGTGTCCAAGTGGGGCATGATCCTAATTTATTCCCCGAGCTTCCTTTTCTCAGAGAAATTGCTTGTGGTCAGGCTTAAGTTAATGGCCTTCAAAACCGCCCATTCCCAAATAGGGGCTAAGGAAATCCTTCTTACCCACAAGGTGGGAATATCACTTACCAAGGGGGAAACTAAGCTTCCACTCCATATCCGCTGAGATGGAGGAATCCGCTTGGTTTCTCGTAGAGGAATGACCAGCAGGGACAATCGTTTCAACCACCTCCCTGTTGGAGAATGCGAGCAACCCCAAGATCAAGGGTATAGTGTATGTAATTAATGTAAAAAAAATTTTACCGAGCTATTCTATGAGAAAAAGATCATACTTTCGAGATCTCTCTGGTTTGATCTCGACAGATACAATAGTCAAAGCTTTCGATGACTTCGATTCGATTGATCGATCTCAACCTTCAGTCGTATTCCCAAAAACACCTTCCTTCTCTCTCACAAGATGGTGGGATCTCTCGACAGTCTCTAGGGTTTCTTTTTTTTCTTCTCAGAAAACATTAACCCTAGCTACCACTCGAGAGGGTATTTATAGGGCTACAACAAGGACCAATAGGTAAATAAAAATAGGACTTCCTATGTAATTAGATATCCTAATCCTACCCAACTTCGGATTTAATTACATAAATTATAATTCATTCCACTAAAGAATTATAATTGTACTCTTAATCATATTCGAAATTATATTTTCAAGCTTTTAATATTAAATACTTATTATCTCCTCACGTTAAGATTATAGATATCCACCAATTAAATTTAATGACTGAAAATCTAATTTAATTAGTTTTTTATTATCCTTGAGACCTTTCCACTTAACTTATTTGATGTATCAGATTCAAAATCCACTTGCAAGATTTGATATAATCAAAACTTATAAACTTCCTCAAGGGTATATCATCAATCCAATCTATTAGGACGTGGATTCCTTCAACTATTAATATTAACCATATATGTAATGTATTGCCCAACCCACTGAGTTAATCGATTCATATAGAATCTCACTCTTTGTGTAATCAAAGCAACAATCACCATACACACGTGTTTAAGAATAGAATTCAGATTAAGAGCATAAGTAATCATAATAGGTTTAAATTATTTTACAAAGTCAATATAAAATAATTAACTCAAGTGGGTCCAGTTCAATACACACAAAGTGTACTAGCACAAAAAGTTAGAATTAAACCGTTCCCCGTAATCAAGACAGACCTACTAAAATTTTGTGTTGTAGTTCTACTCAGGGTGTGTCCAATTCTATCTAAAACTATGAACGATAAACTTGATTCCAAAAGAACTGATGATCTAGTCTTCTGTGTGTAAGCCGTACTCTATACTAGATCAAATACTCTTTGTAAATACTAGACACATGCACAGATATAGTAAATAGCATTCATTGCTCAAAAGGAATTCTCATTAAAATATAAAAATATAACATAAAGCATATCTTTTAGTCTATATCTCTATCACTCCCATACCACCACCATAATTCCAACAACCCAATCCAGCTGCAATACCTGTGTAAAATAGACCTCTTGAGGACACTCTTAGCCAATTCATGCATTAGCAGTTGAACATCAATAACCAGGTGACTCAGGCATTAGATGAATGGATACCTTATTCTTATGCTAGATGTGATACAAAGATATCCTCGTTAAAAACATTCAAACCAAATTTCTTTTTAGTGTTTTCTAAGTATAAAGAAAGTTATAATCACGCAAACGTCATCAGTGATTTCA
This sequence comes from Sideroxylon spinosum, assembly GCA_003260245.2. NCBI lineage: Eukaryota > Viridiplantae > Streptophyta > Magnoliopsida > Ericales > Sapotaceae > Sideroxylon > Sideroxylon spinosum. Next base: position 19,686,431 of record QLOD02000013.1, on the reverse strand, counting down.
GCGAAATATGGTCCAGGCTACAAGTTTTCAAAAGATAAAAAAAGTTTTATTCTCATGAACATCAGTAGTGATTTTGATGAAATATAGTCAAGGCTGCTTATTTTTGAAAGTTTTGAAAAACAAAAGAACAAGAAAATCCAAAACCCTAGATCCAATAATTGCACTTCAAAGTATTAAGAAAGTTTGAATCATACATGAGTAATAGGGATTTCAGAAAAATATGATAGCTACGTACATTTTCCAAGGTTTTAAGAGGTGTAAAGTTAATCTAGGAAATAATAATCCACAACATACAAGTTTTACATTGCATGCATGAATTCAATCACATCTACCATTCAACTAAGGATCTACCCATCATTGATAGGTTGAATCAAGTAAAAGCCTATGCTAGCATGATAGAAATAAAAGCAAAACAAGAAATAAAAAAGCAAATAAGAAAAATAAGCTCCATTAAGATGAAATCAACAAAGCAACTATCAAGAACAACTGTGCAGTAGTAATATATTTCCAAACTTCATTACAGAATCATTAAAAACTCTCTCAAAAGTATGTAAAAACTCTCAAAAACTAAACCTAAAATATCAAGAATGGCTCTCTAGGTATATTACAACATAGATATATATAGAAAAGCCCAGAAAAAATCCTAAACATGGAGCCTCAGGAGCACAGTGTCCGGACGCCAAAAGGTAGTCGCCACTTTTGGTTTCAGCTTTCTGAGGTTCTAAGGTCCTGGGGGTTACCGCCCAGATGGCATCTAAACAGTAGCTTTGGATTGCTTTTTTCCCTCTTCATCCGCTCTTTGTCTACTTCTCAATTTCCTTGATGCTTATTCTCGTTGTTTTCCATGCTTTTTGTTCCTTTTCTACAATAAGAGATGAGTAATACTGAAATCGTATTAAAACACATAAAAGGATAACAAATACTACTCAAAAGAAAGAATAATTAGTACTAAGAATTGCATTTTTCAATTTCAATGCATAATGGTTCTTGGCTTCAAGGTCTCCTAAAATGATTTTCAAAGATTGCCTCTCCTTTTACATTACCTTCCTCTCTCTTGTCAACTTTTTATTTTCTTTCAAAAACTTTGAACAATCTTTAAAAATTTTATCATTCATCTCTTATAGGTTCCGCATAACTTCATCATCATCAGAGTCTTCTTTGGATGAGGATTGAGAAAAATGAGACACGTTGAGAACTCTCTCTTTATGGAATATACTCGTCCTTTGGAGTAGGATTAGAAGAAGGCATAAGGGTTTCAAATTTATTATAAAATTCAACAAACCCTGGAAGATACTTATGTTCTTCTTATGACTCCATGAAAGCCAGGATATTTGTGTTAGTTTCCTGTTACTAGCAAAACATTCATGCCTTTGTGGCAGAAACCTAGGCGAACCCGTTTTGATACCAATTGAAAATTTTTCTTTTGCTAGTTATAAATTACCAAATAATCAAACACAATCCCATAATGAAAAAATAAATAAAAAGATTGAACATAAAAAAATTAGTTTGTATTGTTGCACAATTTTATATCTATTGAGAATGCTAATTATACATTTATGCTTGTTATTGGCGGGGTGTTAGCTTAATTATCTCATTTCCATGCATTCTTATTGTTTGTTTGTTTCAGGTGATATAACTTTGGGTTTTAGGCCTAAATGACACCAAGGGTGCATGTGATGATGAGCCAAGGCAAGCCGAAGTAAGGGACTATAAGAAAAGAACTTAGGGATTGTCCGGGCATTTCGCCGAAAACTTGGCTTGCATGGAGAAAATAGTTTCAAGACACGAATGCCGATATGTCCAAGTACTTTCATAACTTCTATAACTTCCCAAGAGTCATTCCATGGCATGAGGTCAATTATCATGGCTTCCAAGGAGAAGGAAATGGTTCGGAGTTCAAAATAGTTGAAGTGGTACGCAGTCAAAGTTCAAGCTTGACACCCTGTCAGTGTTCCAACCATAAAGTTTTGTTCACAACTCCGATTGACCTGATTCTTCTTAGGTTACAAAGAAAACGCAAAGAGCTACAACTTTTGTGTTTTACCCAAAGCCTGAATCCATCGTCTTCAAGGTCCAAATCACATTAAAAGTTGGGGACAAAAAGCTATTTGAAGCAACACATTGTGGCCTCGATCCTAACTACAGGGGGGTCTGTATTGATCTTCCACTGTCCGCTTAGGTTCCAATCTTTCCCGGGCTTAGCCACCCTAGGATGAATGGTTTTGTCTATTACTTTACCACTCCCAAGCGTCGTGACAGCTTGAATTTGCTCAAGATTATTTTGAGTATTTGAAGATCTTTCAGCTTGATTTACTTGAGCATATGGATTTGGATGTGGTTGAGCAGGCAACTGACCTTTCTGTTGATTACTCAGTGTTTGGATTATAAGGGTTAGTTGTCCTCTTATGTCATCCATTACTCGATTATTTTGGGCCCACAAATGTAGATTGTGTAGCCATGAATTGCTGAAGAGTCTCTTCCGTGGACCGTCTATTAGGAGGGAATTGTGTATTTGGATATGGTCCCATGTTCTGAGATAGTCCTAGCTTATGGTTAGGAATTTGTGGAATAGGTGGAGCAGAATGACCCTGTTGAGGCATTGGTGCTCCATCATTTCTCCATCCAAAGTTAGGATGATTCCTCTAGCCCGGATTATAGGTTTCAAATGGGTTTCCCCCTTGAATTTTCCCTGATATAGTGGACGTAATTGATTTATAGCATTAATGGGCATCTCACTAGTTTGTTGGCTTTGAACGACTTCATGACAAACTGGGATAGTTGGACAGTCATTGGTTTTATGTGCTTGGCTATCACACATATGGAAATAGACAGTAGTTACAGGTTCCTTAACAGTTGGCGTCTCCTTTTTGATTTTTATAGTTTCAATTTCACGTGAAGTGTTGCTAGTTTTGCCTTATGATCATGGAATTCACTCAATTGGTGTACTCCCTTGATAGGTGTTACAATAGCAATTTGGGAGTTCTGGGATCCTGTAGTATCCCATGTTTGTGCATTCTTAGCTAGGAATTCGAAATATTCGTAAGCTTCCTTAGGGGTTTTATCATAGAACTGACCATTACACATTGTTTAAGTTGAGATATTAAGGATCCATAGAAGATACTAGCTAGACGCCAGATATCGAATCCATGTTGTGGATAAGAATGTAGAAGAGTTTTGAATATTTCCCAGCACTGATAAAAGGTTTCAGTAGGCTGAGGGACAAAATTCAAAATTTGATGTTGAATGGCATCAGTTCTATTTGGAGGGAAAAACTTCTTAAGAAATCTGGATTGCATTTCTTCCCAAGAGTGAATAGAATTAGGTTGTAATAACTCAAACCATCTAACGACTTTATCCTTGAGAGAGAAAGGAAAAGTTTTAGGAATACAAGGTCTATGGGGTAGTTTTGATCTTTGAATGTCACACAAATATTCCTAAGCCTAGTTAAGTATTCGTAAGGATTTTCAGATTCCATACCATGAAAGGTTGGCAAAAGTTGGATCATCCCAGGTTTAAAAATTGAAGAGTCTTTGGTTTTTAAGCCATGTGATACAAGATTCAAGTGCATGCCTATCTTGTTGAAGTATGTCCCTCATTGAACGTCTAGTAACAACGGGTTGATTATTTTCTATCATTTCTACTGTAGGAGTAGAAGTAGATGATATGGGAATGTCTACGAGGAAATTTTTGGTATCAAATGGAATATTAATGTTTTCAGGATGTATTGATCTACCGTCTTCCCTATAATTCCAAGCGCTTATTAACTAAATAAATAATAATGAAAAATTAAAATTCTAGGAAATACCAAATTCAAAAGGCTATTTTCAAAAGCTCTTTTTGAAAATATTTCAAGTCTCTCTTACTAAATTTCAATTTGAAACTAAATCAATAAGATGTCTATAGATTACTCTTCTTTGCTCAAAATTTTCAAAAAGTTCAAGTTGTTGTTCTTCTTCTAGAATTCGGATTTCCAAAAATTCGATCTCTTTTCGTAATTCAGAAATGTTTTTCTTGAGATTATTTTGCAAATGAAACATAAATAAAAATTCAAAATAAATAATTTTTTTATATAAAAGGTGATAAATAAACTTTAATCTAATGCAACTTAAAAACTAATCTAAGGTTCCCGGCAACGGTGCCAAAAATTTGATTGCCTCTAGAAATTGTGTCTAAAATTACCCCCAAGTGTAAAGATGTGCAGTATAGTTTTAATTCGATAAATACGAGGTCGAATCCACAAGGAATCTAATGTGTTAATTTCTAAGGTTCACAAAATTAAAGCAATTCACTACCTAATTCAAAGTGATGGATTTGAGTAGTTGAATGTTTTGGTTTGATTTCAAATTGTAACTAAAATTTAAATTACTCAATTGAACTTAATCTAAATAGATAATTAAAAATTCAGAATTTAAGATAACAATTAAATGTAAGCAAAGGATGTAATTCAATTAATAAATAAATGTCTTGATTCAACTTTCAAGTCTGGGTGGATTGATTATTTCACAATGTGATGTGCTTTTAATACATGATCTAAGCTTTACGTAAAGGAAAAATAGATCAAAAAGATGTTTTCTCAGTTCTATACTCACGTTTAGAATTATAAAATCGGAAAATATTCTTTTAATAAAATTAGGGTTTTAGATTTAAAGTTTTCATCTCAAAAACATAACGAAGTTTTAAAATTCAAAAGTCAGTGATTTCAGAGAATATGATCAAGTGTTTTTGTTTTCGAATGTTTTTAAAATAAAAGAAATCAAATCTAAAAATTGTAGATCTCTATGTGTAGAGACGCAAAACCAATTTGTCAAAGATGGGTCATTCCTCCATTCTTCAACGAGAAAACAATGATGAAAGAGATATAAATGTCACCTCGGTCTTTGAAATTGAAAAAAATGATTGGCGTCAACCGTTTGTTGATTATCTACTCCATCAAAAGTTATTAGAAGATCCACGTAGACGAACAAACATAAAACGTCGACATTCAAAATTTGTCTACTACAAGGATACACTCTATCACCTTCATTCGAAAGACTTTTCCTTTGTTGCCTATGAGAGATTGAAGCTGCTCAAGCCCTAGAAGAAGCTTACTCTGGTATGTATGGTGCTTTTTGATCATTTTATAATTAATACAAATTTAATAATTTTTTTATCAATATTTTTGTTTCGATCCACAGCGGAAACTACCACTTGATACTTTAGCATCTCCTCCAGGATACTCAAAAAATAAAAATAAAAATAAAAAATAAATAAATAACAATGAATAAAAAAAATAAAAATAAATGCATGAATCTCGCATAGAACATTTAAAATCAAAAAATTGGGCTTTGCGTGATTGTGTTTAGACCCAATCCACAGTTTCTTTAGCCCATCAGATGGATAGAGGGGCCCATATTAACGACCCACTGCACAGTCGGCCTACGCGGAAGAGGAGTTCTCATTTTCAGTCACAGAAACGCAGGGAAGGAACAGGCAAGTTTCGCAAAGCTCCAACAGTCAAACTAGCAGAAGGTGACGAGTAAACCCTAAAACTTTTCGATTCCCACTATGGAGCCGCAGCACAACCCGCCGGAAGCTGAGCTGCCGCCTATCGCCGCCGTTAAAATCAGATCCTCCCCCTCACGACTTCCCCATCCGACCACCCCCTCCGCCATCAACACTCCTACCACCGGAGCCCAACGCAGGATCGGAATAGCTGTTGATCTCAGTGACGAGAGCGCCTTCGCCGTCAAATGGGCGGTTCACCACTATCTCCGTCCAGGCGACGCCGTGATCCTCGTTCACGTCCGCCCCACCTCCGTCCTCTACGGAGCTGATTGGGGCTCCGTGGATCTCTCCATCGTCGACACTGACGAGGAGTCCCAGCGGAAGCTCGAAGATGACTTCGATACCTTCACCACCACCAAAGCCTCCGACCTAGCCCAACCACTGGTCGAGGCTCAGATACCGTTCAAGATCCACATCGTGAAGGACCACGACATGAAGGAGAGGCTGTGCTTGGAGGTTGAGAGGCTTGGCCTGAGTGCGGTGATCATGGGAAGCCGAGGATTTGGTGCGACGAAGCGAGGAAGCGATGGTCGGCTGGGGAGTGTTAGTGATTATTGTGTGCGCCACTGTATTTGTCCGGTGGTGGTTGTGAGGTACCCGGATGAGAAAGATGGGGGTAATGGTGGCGCAGATCCGGTAGTTTCTGTGGCCTCTGCAGCTGAGGATGAGGAGCTGGAGTACCATGATGCCACGGATGATCGGAAAGGTTTGGCTTTTTCTTCCTTGATTTTTTATTTTTTAATACGATTCTTATTGTCAGATACTTTTTAATTCCTTGATTGTTTCATCATTAGTGCATTCTGTTTAATTGCTTTATTTGAATGCTCTGATTGCAAATTGGGATAAGAAGTTTTTCCATTTACATTATCAATTAGACCTTGTCAGGGCTATTGAATGACAACATGCTGATCTGTTTACCCAGAGTGTATTAGTGCATTATACATAATTTCTGATAATTGGATGTTTTGATAGATACCATAGGGTTATTGTAAGTGTTGCTGAGTCATTGTCATGTGAGTAGCGTAGGTTGTTATTGATGCTGTTAGGATTGGTAAGAAAATCTTATAATGACCTATGCTTGACTGAAAGAAACTAAGATCAAATGTGTGACACAAATAGGTTCGAGAATTATTCGAGGAGAATGTTATGTGAAAGTGCTTATTTGACATCCATTATACTATGGGTTCTACTTGTATAAAAATCTTAGCCAAGGAATTCTCAATTTATCGATAATAGTGATATCCATTATATCTACATAAAATTTAATCTCAACCTAATTCATTCTGGAATGCACATCTATTTAAATCGAGCGTAGCATGTATGATAGTTTAAAATGCATGATAGATATCTTCTATGGGGACAGAACTAAGAATTAAGGTTTAGCTGATTCTAAGGCGTCCCAATATCCAAAGGTTTTGACTCGCTTAAGTAAATTATTTGGACTCGTTAAGCTTTTAATTTTATGTTCATTTTCAACTCAGGCGGGTGTGATATGTGTAGTGTCCTAGCATGGCATGATGTCACAGGACGACAGATTCGAGCGTACGGCAATGTGTTGATTGCTCATTAACTTTCACTTTTTTATTTATGCTTTCATCTATCAAACATCTTGCAGTGACAGCAATGCCTGTGAGGCCACTTAGCTATAAGCCTAGTACCTACTTGAACACTAGGGCAACTGTAATGCACTTGACCAGGGTCCAGGCAAAGTTCATTTAAGAGATTTCATCCAAACACTTAGTCTTGCTTGTCGTCGTTAGCACCACCATTGTGTGTCAAATGCTCAATGACTTTCACTTTTTCATTTATGCTTTCATTTGCCAAACATCTTACAACAACAACACCACCAGCGAGCAACTTAGCTATAAGTCTAGTGTAGCTACTTGGAACATTGAGGCGATTGTAGTGCACTTGACTAGGATCCAACCAAAGCTTATTTAAGAGATTTCGTCCGAACACTTAGTTTTGGGCGGCATCATTAACACAACCATTGTGTGTCAACTACTCAATAAGGTAACACTTTTTTCATTTATGCTTTCAACTGCCAAACATGTTGCCGCAACAACAACACCTGTGAGGTGACTTAGCTATAAGCTTAGTTTAGCCTACTTGAATATTGAGGCAAGTATAGTGCACTCGACTAGGATCCAAGCATAGAGATTTCGTTTGAACACTTAGGCTTGCGCGTCATCATTAACAGAACTATTGTGTGCCCAGTCTTATTCAATACCCTAGTTGATGACTATCTTAGCCATTATCCGCATATAAGGGTTCAATGTTAAAGTTCTTCGAATGCCACAAGTTTAGTGTCACACTATACTAGTTCTTGATTAAAAATTGCTAGCACAAAGATGCTCCACACTGCAGCACACCAAGTTATGTGAAAGCACAAAGCACACGGTATCCCTTAGGCACATCGATAGTCTAAGCCGTTATGGGTGCACTCATATAGGATATAATTGGGACATAATGAATCTGCACGCACAACCTCTACATTGCATACACGCTTGACGCCGCCCGCATTCAACCTAGCGGGGGCCATTGTCACCTACCTACTCTGGGATGATAATGGCCTGTCCCCATGCTCTCTAGATGGGGTGCTCACTTGGTGCAAGCCAAAGGGTAAGCACATGGGGGAGGTAAAATCAGAAGGTGGGCAGCTTTCATTCTAGAATCTAGGTCCCTTGGTTGGCATATTATTTATCATTATGTTATACACATATAACCTTCTTGAACAAATACTTCAATATCAAATTGATTATTTATGATTACTAGTGTTTACCTGTGTGATGCACATGATTGTGTAAAATTTTTCATTGATATATATTCTTTTAAATATATCGTAAAATGTTTTAGTAAAGTTGTATAGGCTCATCACATAGTTATTGATTTATTTTTCATATTGATATTTTTTTTATTTGAATTAGTTTTAGCATGCATTAGAGTTGATCAATGCAACGCTGTGATAGAGCTTACACATTGGTATTAGGACCTTATGCCTATTCAAATCCAGCTTGACCTAGTGTTTCGGGCCTTGTAAAACCTAATCTTGGCCCCTAAAAAGGATATTAAATCCCAAACTCGTCCAATTAACTTGGTTGAAAAATATGAAATAAAATATATATTAGGTTACACATATAAGAACAAAGGAGATATTCAGAATTGTGCGAATTACTGTGGAAAAAATTTGTTGAGCCATACGATGAAATCATGGGGGAGAGTTATTTAGAGAAGATAAAGAAGGACAACAAACGTTTCAGAGAATTAATTTGGTTTCATACCTGGGAGATCAACCATGGAGACTATCTTTCTCCTAAGGAGGTTAACGGAACAGTATAGAGAAGGTCAAAAAGATTTGCAAATGCTGTTAATTGATTTGGAGAAGGCCTATGACCGGGTTTCCAGGGAGATTCTATGGAGAGTATTGGAAAAGAAAGGAGTGTGTGTCGCATATATTAAGGCGATAAAGAACATATATGATAAAGCCATGACATTTATAAGGACGACTGGCGGAGCGGCTAAGGAATTTCCTAATACGATTGGTCTACACCAAGGCTCAACGTTAAGCCCGTAGTTGTTTGTTCTAGTTATGGATGAGATAATAAGACATATTCAGGATGAGATGCCGTGATGTATGCTATTTGCAGATGATATTATTTTAGTAGATGAAATGAGAGAAGGAGTGAATGCTAAGTTAGAATTATGGCAAGAAACGTTATAAACAAAAGGGTTTAGGCTAAGTCAATGTAAAATGTAATATATGGAATGCAAGTTTAGCCAAAGTAGGACAACTGGTGGCATAGAAGTTAGTTTGGGTACACAAAAGATTGTAGAGAAAGAAGACCTTGGGTAACTTGGATCTGTGGTGCAACAGGATGGAGGGATTGATACTAATGTAAGTCATAGGATTCAGGTTGGGTGGACCAAATGAAGGAGTGCTTTGGGGGTCTTGTGTAATTGGAAAGTCTTCCTCAAGGTGAACGGAAGGTATTATAAGGTGGCGGTAAGATTAGCGTTGTTATATGGATCAGATTGTTGGGTAGTAAAGCATAATCATGTACAAAAGATGGCAGTTGTGGAGATGGGAATGCTAAGATTGATGTGCGGGATCACAAGAAGAGATATGATTAGGAACGAGGAGATTAAGGGCAAAGTGGAAATAGTACCGATGAAGATAAAATGAGAGAAAATCGTTTAAGATGATTCATCCATATTAGAAGGCGTCCAATGGAGGCACTGGTTAAAAAGATGAAAGCATGGAGATTGTCAGGAATAGGAGAGGGAGAGGGAGACCTAAGAGAAATTGGAAAGAAACTATTAAATATGACCTTGTCTGCATGGATATAACAGAGGATATGGTTCTAAACAGATTTGATTGGCGTCATCAAATCTATATAGCCGACCCCACCTAGTGGGAAAAGTCTTGGTTTGGTTTGATTTGGTTTATGTTACACGTACAATATGAAGAAGTTCTAATTTCAACGGTAAAAATAAACTTAAGGCATAACAAATGTATTATATATGAAATTGAGGGTTTGTTTGGAGCGATAAAAAATGAGACAAAATGAGATAAAGTGAAATAAGATTTGGGTTCGTAATTCGCGTAGTGAGATAAACAGTGAATAACCTTTAGAGTTTTTTTGTATTTTTCATCGTTGTTCAAAGTTTTTTGTTATTCCATACGAAGTATGAAATAATAAATGTGAAATATAAATAATACTTTTTTATATTAAATTTGGGCAAATTGGGCTAGACTTGGGTACGTATTTATGTAAACACAGTCCTTGTATGAAAAATTCCGGCGCTATATATTCACCCATGCCCATTATGTCATGTCAACTGATTTGAGCCATTCAAGTCTCTTGGCCCAAGATCTATTTGCATTACATAGGAGAAATACAATAAGAGGTGGCATTTTAGAGATAAGTTTATTTCTTATTTTGATCAATATTAATTTATTTTTCAATTTTTAGTTGAAGGGTTGTTTTATGTTGGGAGATATTTATAATATATAGATATTTTTGCATAAAGTGATTTGGGAAATTATAATGAATAATATTATAAAATTGAAGCCAATGTTTTAAAATGGAAAACAATGAAGTAAAGCAAACATATTAAGAATTGTTCTCCTCATATAATTGTTCTTTTTTTTTTTTTTTTTGTTTTTGACCTTTGAAGAATTCAAGGGTGTTTTGGACTTTTTATATAGTCTAAAAGGGTAAAAGGGAGATCTCTTTTGATTTTTCTACGCAATCGTACCACTTTCCATTTAACATTGATGGTCAGATTGACGAAAAAATTTTGTTGTAACAAATATTTTAAAATAAGAGGGATAAGTGTAAATTTCAAATATTCAAAGTAATTACTTGTAAGTAGTTAAATGTTTAGGGGAGATAAGTGTAATTTACCCTTTAAAAAAATTAGTATTAAATACATCGTATTAAATTAATATTTAAAATTATCAAAAAAAGTTAGATTTATATTTAAAATGTGTAAATTTTAATAAGATTGCATATTATATGGATATGGTACAAATGAAATTTGGGACATGTGGGTTTTAATAATTCATTTTGGGGTGGGTGTTTGTATAGAGATTTTGGGAGTTGTGATTAATTAGAGTAATTGGAATGTGATTTTGGGAATTGTAGTAATTAGATACAATTTATAAATTGTAATAATTATTTTATTTAAAAATTGGGATGAATGAGTAGTGAAATGAGAGCGTAATGACATGCGACATGTCCTCTTTTAGTTTTTGTCTAGAATTTTATAATTCAACTTTTTGAGCCTTCTCGTACTTTCCACATAGCAGTATGTTATATTTTAAATCACCAATAATTTATTTTCTTATGCAGATTTTTGTTTTCGAGCAGGTATGGTGATTCTTATATGGCAGTTGTGACTTTTTAATTCGGGGTGGAGCTTGACATTACGATTTAATGCCATTACTTTTGGGTTGTTTTGATTATGAAAATTGATTCATTAAAATGAGTTTAATTTGTTGCATGTGGTAGATACCTAGGTGGAACTCGGAGTCGGAGCTAGACTTCCTTGAATTGCAGGTATGCTTCCCATTGTTGTCTCCATTTTTAAAATCATTATAAATCTCTCTCTCTCTCTCTCTCTCTCT
>QLOD02000013.1:19650615-19669921 GCA_003260245.2 Sideroxylon spinosum | reverse complement strand
TCACAAGAGATACTCAAGCCAGTTATTTTCTCTTCATTGCTTAGCCAAGTTCTGCATCGTTTTGATCCGAAGGAGTTTGGATTTGTGATTCGTGATCGTTGAGGATTCAATAGTGTGCCTTTGAGGAGTCAAAGGGCTTTCACTAGAGGAGTTGGTGAATCGAGGAGTCGAGCAAGCGTCAAATAGAGTATATAGTCGAGGAGTCGATCTATAGTGAGATTTGAGCTATAACCAACGTTTGGTTTTTAGTGAAAGTTTTTAGAGGATTTCCTGTGTGGATTTCTCTATCTTATAAATCTCTTTCCACATCTTTCTATTCTATTTATTGATTGATTGATTGATTGATTGGATTATCTAGCATAATATAGAATTTCAAGTCTACCAAGGACCCTCGAGATGGAAAGCTGGGCCCAAACTGGGAAGGACCCTACGAAGTGATGAAATCAACTCATAAGGGAGCTTATTGGCTGAAGACAGTGGAAGGTAAAAGTCTACCCCATCCTTGGAACGTGGAACACTTAAAGAAATATTATGTGTAATGATCTTATTGTCATTACATCTGAAGTTATATTAATTCAAGTATTATGCCTTCCAACATCTATTTTGCAGTGGGGATGTCACATTTACTTTGCAGATGAAGACGGCTTATGAAGCCAATAGCCTACGAGCAATCATCCTGCTCGGTTTACGAGACTGAGCAGCGTAAAGGCCCTGCTCGGTTCACGCGACCGAGCAGAAAAAGATAACTCACGAAGCCAATGGCCTATGGGCCACGATCTTGCTCGGTTCACGAGATCGAGCAGCTTAAAGTACCTGTTCGGATCACGAGATCGAACAGCGTAAAGATCCTGTTCGGTTCACGAGACCAAACAGCGTAAAAATTCTGCTCAGGCCACGAGACCGAGCAGTGCGAAGATTCTGCTCGGGTCATGAGACCGAGCAACGCAAAGTACCTGTTCAATTCATGAGACCGAGCAGATCGAAGGACCTGTTCGGTTCACTAGACCTGTTCGGTTCACTAAAAGATCTGTTCGTTTCACGAGATCGAACAGAAAAAGACGCAAAAAAGAAGCAAATATAAGAGGACATATTCACCCAAGGTACATTAATTCACTGATCAAAAAGAAAATCTACTCATTTTGGAAACTCATTTTAGAAACAACAAAATGCATTCATTCATTAAATCCACGATGAAAATACATAAGCTATAAATTGAAACCAGCCACTTAGCAAAAATGAGAAAATGAAGCTGTCCATTCATTTCAAAGAAGAGGTCAATAAGACCTTACATTACAAGACCTTATATTCCTTCAAGGATAAATGCGTTTATACTGGTGTTACAAGATCCAATATTACAAAAAAAAAAAAAAAAAAAACTAAACAGAAGGAAACAAGAAAAGACGGAAAGGAGAGTAGTCAGCAAGTAACAATCTACTCATTCGCGGGAGCGGTGCTCTCAACGTTTTTGGTATGGGCGCCTTCTTCATGTTGGCAAGCCTCTTCATTCTGTTGAGTACCCTCGGCTTGACCTTCGGGCTCGTTGATCTGCTCGTTGCCGTCCATCTCCTCATGGTCTCCGCCTCCACTACCCTTGCCCGGCTCGATCCTCGAAAAATCAATGTCTAGGAAAGCTCTTGTAACCTTGGACTTGGCATGTTCGAAACCTTCCAAGAACACGGGCATAATCAACTCCTGGAAGTCGTCCGTGCTCTTGAAATTCTTGATGGCATTCTGTCTGGTATCCTCCAAGGTGCATTCGAGGTCAGCCACTTTCTTCTCGAGGGTGGCCACCTTCTGTTGGGAGCGATCGAGCTGCCGATCAAGGCGAGCTCGGTCACTTTTTCAGCGACTTGTTCTCCTCGTTGGTCCTTTGCTCGACGGGGAGAATTTCTTATTTCTCCAACTCGACGCGATCCGCAGCCTCTCTTACTGCCCCGAATTCGGTCATGGTCTCCTCCCTCTTATTTCTCTCGACGGCTAGAGCTAACTCAATATCCATCAACCGACGGTAGAAGGCGAAAGACCTGACCATAACCTAGACATAACAACAGAAATGTCAGTACGTTTCGATAGAAAAATACAAAAGTAAAAATATAAATAAGTCGCGAGAAGAAGCATTTACCTTGTACAGGTCATGGTTCATATCTTTGGTCATTCGACCGCTGGTCGTGCCCCTAAGCTCTCCCATCTCGAGATCGAAGGAGTTAGAGGTTAACTTTTGCCAGGCCAGATCACTGCTACTTAGCAGCGACTGACGAGGTGGAGCAAGAGCTTGTGTTCCCGATCCCGAAGGGATATTAGCTGGCGTCCCCGACCGAACGGTTGGCACCGGAGCATCGGGGGTGACTGTTCTCGAAGGAGTCGGTCGAATGGGGCCCTTTGTCGTTCTAGCCCTTTTCGGGGCCCACTCCGTCGCAGTTTCCTCAGCTCCTAAGGGACCGGGTTTCTTCTTGGCCCGCTCCAAATAGCTCAAATCGAACATGTCACCAGGAATGAACTCTTCGATCTCCTTTTCACGGTAACCTGCTTCCTAAAGATCGACGAGAAGACCTTCAACTTCAGCAAGAAGGGGCATCGGTTCTTCCTTACGATCGCCCTGTTCGGGAGCCTCGAGAATTGTGTTATCTGCACACAAGCAAGAACGTCTATTCACCAAAATTGATAAAAACAAATGAAAGCAATAAACAATGTAATATCCTAAACTCACTATGCTCACGTTCGGCGACGATCGCCTCCCGAGTAGGATCGGGACCGAGAAGACATTGGAAGAGATTATCTACGGTTATCAGGTACTGGGCATCCCAAACTTCGTGTTGCTTAAGCCAAGGCCAATAGTTCCTTTCGATCATGGGAAAGGATAGGAGGCTTCCTAGCTAGTTAACATGAAGGGAATAAAGGTTAGAATCCAATTATGACTTATGACTCATATTAACAAACTACCCTAAGAAGAGAACTTGTTCATACCCTTTACCGAAGGCTGATCCCACGTTCGAGGCACCCGGATCTTCTTATCCTCCTCGATTTCCCAAGGTTGAAACTCCCATGAGCTAACCCGGATGAAGAGATGTTTTTCTTTCCACCCTTTGTTGGAGTTGGGCGTTTTCGTCACGAAATTGAATTCCGGCTTTCTCGCCAAGAAATACCACCAACCGATGTTCCTCTGGGTCACCTTGTAAAGGTGGAGGAACACATCAGTGGTCAAAGGCTGCCCAATCACCGCGTGCCAGAACATAGCACAACCGATCAAAATCTGTCACCCGTTCGTGGTGATTTGACCGATCGTCAGGCTAAGCCTACCGAGCACCTCTCACACGACCCTCGGCAAAGGAAAACGAAGCCCCCCGATCAGTGCAGCTTCGTACACTGTCACTTCACCGTTCCTCGCCGAGCACACTCTGTCATTACAGCCTGGCACCCTTAAGTTCAGGTCGTTCCATAACTAGAACTCCCTGATCAATGTGGAGATCCGGCTCGGAATAATAGTCGACCTGATTTCCTCTACCTCAAATTGTTCATACGCAGGGACCCTCCAAAGCTTCAACCCCACATGAGGCTCAAGGGCATCCACGATTCGAGGGCTCTCTGGCTCCCTACAGTACCACGACCGCTGGTGCTCGGAGCACTGGGGGCACCTAATTTCCTTAAGACAAGCCCATCACTGTGCGACTCACTGTCGCTTCCGACGGTAACCTTTTCCGATTCACCCATGGCAATACACTTAAATAACTGAGACACATGAAGAGAATACGATAGAAAAATCAAGCCACTAATCATACACCTAACGAAACTAGGGTTTCCTATAAAGCCTATAGGGCAGGGAAGTCTCCTATTGCACTCGTAAAAATAACTAGCTCGAGCCAAGAGCTAGAACATAACGGAAGAAAAGAAGAGGAGAGCGAGAAACTACTAAACCTCAAAATCTTACCAATATAAAACAAAGCTTCAAAGAGATAACGAACGCCGACGATGGGTTTATGTATAGAGCAGATAGCAACAAAAAGAAATCCTCAGTAGAAGTAACGAAAGCGTAAAAAAAGAAAGAACATGCTAACCCTAGGTATTTATACCAGCTCATTTTTGGAAATCCACGGCCGAGGATTAAGCGGGAAAAATCCCATCCTACGGTCCAAAATAAATAACTTTCCAAATTCGTACCATAGCCATTAAGAATTCAACACGCGGTGGGTAATCGAAGCGTCAGACAGCAAGCAGCTCCGGCACACACGCCAGCATTTAATGCGACTGCGCATTAAATACATGCATTAATGAGGGGCAAACCAACCACCCAAAACCACGATCGCATACATATTATGATTTCTCGCGGCCATTTTCAATAACTGAAGGAATCGGGAGCATCTGGTAGGGTGATATCCCGACCGGACCTAATCCAACCGATCAGGCATAAGCCCACCTTGACCGATCGATAACAACGGCCCGATCCGAATCATCATGACCGATCGATCACCGCAATCCAATCCGAACTGTCGTGGTCGGACGATCACCATGGTCATCAGCATTATTACCAACTCCTATACCAAATGGCCTGCGTTATTACCAACTCTTATACGAAATGACCTGCATTATTACCAACTCACATGCCAAATCACTTGTATGATTACCAACCCATGCACCAACTCCTTTCGTAGCAGTTGTAACAACAGCCGGACAAACCATGATCCTCATAATCTGTAATACACACGGCGTTACGCAACTAGAAAGGACATGTCCATGGAGAACGCATAGAGATAAGGTCATGCAGGTTCAAACCCCGTATATATATACTTATGAGTGAACATTACCAGGTATACAATCTTTCACATACAAAAAACCCTGCCAAAATACTTTGAGATTTAAGCCAACTTTAGCATCGGAACTTCTCTGACAGGTACCACACCGGTGTAAGGATCAATCTTCCGGAGCTGAATCGATCATTGAAGCTATGCGAGTTTACAGTATCATCACTATATTAATTTAGTCTCTCTCCAATTAATATTTGATAAATACTATATAAGAAAATATAAATTGTGGTGTTTTAATCTAGAAGGTTCAATCTACTAGAAATCATAATTGATCAAAATTTAAGTTAAAACTTTTGATTTACAAATGATATTCACCGATGAAATAAGGTAAAATTTAAATGTTCAAATCGTTTTGTGAGATAAATGGTAAATATAAATTGAGCGAGAAGTTAAAAATAAAAAATAATTTCAATTGTTGAATAAAAGATAAAATTATTCTTAATCATTAGATCTTTGTTTGTGAGAAATATTTTCAAAAACCATCATACTTTTCATAACTCCTCTACATCTTGGCAATTTATTTATTTTTACTTTCAACTATAAATTCTAAAAGATAAAATTAAAGCATAAGAAATATTATCCATGTACATGGAATACATGCTACTCAAGAAAATAGGAAATGTAAGTCAAGTAAATAATATGTGGAATATATCATTCTATATACATCTCTATTGTGCAATTTGTAATTGTTGGGGTCCAATTATGTTAAGAAGGTCCCAAATGTCTATAAGAGTTTTACCGTATTATTTCAATCGCGTGTCTTTATGAAATACCAAGTTTGTGTAGTTATAACTCTCACATAAGATATATTTTAATAGTGTAATTGCATTCCTTTTGCAAGCGTTTCTTTTACGTCTTAAATTTTAAACATATCCAATATTTCCAATCAACTTTTAACTATGTTTGAAACATTGATTTGGGATTCGGAAGGAAAAGAAAATGTGAAGAAAAAAATAATAATAATATTAATATTAATATTAATAATAATAATGTAAAATAAATTGAATAAAAGACAAATTTGTTATTTTTTTATTTAATTAAAAACAAAAATATAATAAATAGATATTTATTTAAAAATTTTAACTTTTATTTAATTAAACGTATAAAAATTGCACAAAGTATAATTTTTTTTTTCATTTTTTCTTTTCCTCTGCAAATACATACTCCCAAACATAGCATTAAGATCTTCTAAGAATCGATCTAGATTTTTTTTTTCCTTCGGGTTTAATCGCTTTCACTAAGGATTGTCAAGTTCTCGGGTGTGATCCCCATATTTCGGCTTCTGCTCGTAGACATATACAATTGCACAGGCTCTTTGGTTTTCATGGTGGCTCTAAACTAAGGCTATCTTTGGAATATAGATGTGGAGGAAAATTTAAGGAAAAAAAAAGTAAAGAAAAAAAACAAAAATTCAAAATGAATTAAAAAGTTAAATTTATATCATTTTTTATTGAGTTAAAAAAAATAAGAATAACATAAATAAATATTTATCAATAAAATTTAACTTTTATTTGATTAAATACACAAAAATTACCTAAATTATAAATTTTATTTTCTCTTCAATTTTTCTATCCCTCCATAAATTCATATTCCAAACATATCCAAAGAAAATCCTCACTCATCCCTAGGGAACTTAGGTTAAATTTGGCATTGAGCTCCCATCTACGGCTTGGGTTGATAATAAATAAATAAAAACAACAACGCGATCTTACTTCCTTACGTGCTTTCTCCTGTTTGGAAATTATATTTTTTAGCAGATGCTTTTCTTTTTCAACTATAGTTTATTACAAATGATAATTTAGCCGTCATTTATAACTATTTACCAATTAATTAAAAAATATGAACTAATATCATTAATTGAATTATTAACTGTGAAAAGTTATCAGATAAGTTTTGTTTTACATTTGTTTTTTCTCACACCAATTTTCTTCCTCAAATTTGTGTTGGATGATGCATTACATATGTTGAATATGGGAATTCGAGTCCTCTGCTAAAGATGTCTTGGGATATCCTTGGAATTTGGATCAATCTCTATGCAACTCTTGGGATACATACAAAAGAAAATTGATAGAAAAATGTAAAATATAAAATTTATATATTTAGAATCAGAAATCACTTATTTACGGATATCGATATTTGACTTTCTATTTGAAACCTCCAATAATATAATAAAAGTTATAACACAATAAAAAAAAGAAGTTAAAAGAAATTATTAAAGAAATCTTTTTCACCTTACTTATTATTTTACTCTCTCAAAAACTCTAAAAAGCCCAAATATGAACTCTTACGATATGCACAAGTTTGCATGAAAAACCAGAATCCAACCCGAATTAAACTCTAAAAGAGCCTTGTAAAAAACAAAATCGATGCCATTTGCCAGGACGAGCTTCCTAGTGAACTTTTAATTCCTCTACACAATTTGTCAATCAGTTTTTTAAACACTAGAATCCCTTCCTAGACTTGTTGGTAATCTATTTAGTGTCCCTATAATATGCTCGAAAACCTTCCAAAAATACTATGGGCATACACTATTTTACTATAGTCTTAATATAATAGATATGAGTCATAATTTTTACACACTTTACCTTAGTGAATGCCATGATTAGGGGTATATCCCCAACTAGAGACATGAATCGAGTGCACAAAGTGCATGAATTTTTCTGCAATAAAAGGCTTCATCAACAAGTCTACTATATTGACAAAAATGTAAACTTTCACTGGCACAGGTCATCTAAAGATTCCAATTCTTGAATCTTATTCAACCTCACTTGCTCATAACCAATCTTACGAGAATAGGTGCAAGTTAGGTCACAAAGTACAATGTGGCTCTTAACCGTCCATAGATTTTTAAGTTGTGTTTTGAAAATCGAGTTTCGAATAGGCAATGATATATAACTTAGAGTCTCCACCTAATACTATTATAATGGATGTATCAAAAACACGAGTTTGATTTCTTTTTCATGTCTGAGTTTTTATAGTTTGTTTTGAAAATATGACTTTACACTAATATGCATAATCAAAGATGTTGGATCCTTCTTAATGACTTTATACTCGTATGCATAATGAAATATTATAAATTCAGATGTTTGCATAATGAAATATTATAAATTCAGATGTTTGATGACGTGTGACACTAGAAGAAATCTGATTATAGGCGAGAAAATTTTTTCCTACAAGAGATTATAGACAAGGAAAAATATTCCTTGTAGATTTCCTCACCTATCCTTCGTCATTTATAGTTTTTAGTGAAGAATTTTAATTTTCCTCGCCTATAGCTATTGTTAACGAGAAAATAAATGTCATTGCCTATCCTTACCTTTTAGTGAGGAACTAGGACTTTCCTTGCTAAAAATTAGTTTTAACGAGGACATAAATTTCATCACCTATCATAACTTTTAGCAAGAAAACTATATTTCCTTACTTATAGTGACTTTTGGCGAAGAAATGTGTCCGTCATCTATAGTATATATTACTTCAAGAAAGAGACTTTTAGCAACAAAAAGTGATACAATTAGCGAGGAACAAATTTCCTAACTAAAAGTATTGGTTAAAAAAATAAAATTTCTTAAATATTTAATTTGCCAAAAAATCTATTACAATAATAAACCGAACCTAAAAATAAACCTGTTTTAATGTAACATACAAATTATCGTATTAAAATTATCCAAATCTAACAACAAACAACAAGATTCAAAAAAAAAATATATATATATATATATTAATATTACATACAAATAAATTAAACAAAAGTAAAATCCAAGAAGTTCAGTATTATTGTTAAACTAGCAATTACTTTTGCCTAAAAACACAGAAATATAATTTAACATATAAATATCTCAGTTTTGAATTCATAAAACAAAACCTATATGAAAAAATATAAAAATAACCTATAAATATAAAAAATCAATGATCAAAAGATATTAAGTTATAAAATTTTATTATTTATCATCATTATTATCAAATTTTTTAAATTATTAATTTAAATCTTTTATATGAAAAGTATTCAAAAATATAAAAAATGTGAGACAAAAAGAAAAATAATCTTGATATTAAGTAAATCCAAAATTTTAATTTAAATATTTATTTTTAATAAAATTTTCAAGAAGATTGAAGTTTAAGTATTTATTTTAAATAAAAAAATAGTTAACTTTGTCCAATAGGTATCCATACATTATCCTTCGTTTTTTTATTTATGTTTATCTATGTATATTTTTTGTTTTTATTTTTTGCTACCGTTTATATATTCTGAAATAAAATCTAAAAATATTTTTGGAAATGCTATTTTGTTTGCAATTAGTTTTGAAGAAATTAATTGGATTTAATAGATATATTTCATGTTAATTTAATTTAACTATATTTTTTATTAAATTAAATTAAATTAATTATGATATTTATTAAAAATAAAATAAAATAAATTAATTATATTAACTAATTTAAATTACTTAATATAATTTTAATATTTATTCAAAATTTCAATAATATGCATTTCATATGAATAAATGAATTTAAAAAGTATTTAATTTAAAACTATTATTTAGTAAAAATTAATTAATGCAATAAAAATAGACAATTAATTTATTTAGTAAAATATGATACATATTAATTTAGATGCTTAAAATAATTCACTTTAATATGATATAATAAAAATAGACAAAGTGTTAAAATTAACAAAATGTTTAAAATAGAAAATATAAATTGGACACACTTTTTTTGTTACGTTTTTCTGTTTATGTTGGCATTTTTTGAAAACAAAAAAATATAAATAGATTTAAAAGACATTTTTATGTTACCAGTTTATAAAAATTTAGAAACATAATTAGAAATTTTCATTTAAATATTTAATTTTAATAAAATTTTAAAGAGTATTAAAATTTAAATATATAATAAAAAAATTATTTGACTTTGTCTATTAGACAACCATTTATTGTTTAGTACATATTTTTTAAAATATTAATTTAAAAAATCTTAAATAAAAAAAGTATTTAAAAGTAAGGAATCGTCATCCACTTTCTGTACTTTTTTCGATTAAAATTTATCACATATTACTTTTATATCAAATTTTTATATTTTTACTATCTTTTTCTATTCATTTTTTTCTAACCAAATAACACATTTGAATTTTAAAACCACCTAACCCCAAGAAAGACTACCAATCCTACTGCCATCCCCCTCCCCCTCTCATGCTCTCTCTCTCTCTTGAGAAACAACAGCTACCCTTCCATTCTTTTCATTTTTTTCTCTCTCTCTCTCTACACCCAGTCAGGCCCAACCCTCCACATCTCTCTCTCACTCCTTTCTCTCTGTCTCTCACTTCCCCCCAGCCGCTCTTCCCTCTCTTTTCATTTTTTTTTTTCCTTTTGTTTTTCTCTCTCCCCCCAATCGGCCCACCCTCTCCTTGGCCTATCCTTTGCACGAAATACACACAACCGTCACATCAACTGTTGTATTTTATTATATAAATGCCTAAACCTAAGGAGGTAGAGGTGCATTGGGTAGAAGTGGTCCTGATAAAACAAAACTCCTCAAACATCTTCAACAGCTGATCTCATCGAGTATGTAACAATCTTGGTGAGATTGATTCTGCACATTTTTCAGACACTTCTCGTGAAAGAAACACACTTGTTAAACATTAAAGGCACAATTGAAACATATTGTTAATATATAAATTATATTAAGTTGGTAACTAGTATCTGTTAAATAAATAGCCAGTGAACCAATAATTTCAATGCCCAACTATATCATTTACAGCCAGAGTCAAACAAAAGAGAGAATTCCTATTCTACGATACTTTTTGGCTGAATTATACAATATTATACTCTTTCAATATAGTTAAGAAATAACATATAAAGTTTTGAGTGAAGAATCGAGAACTGTCAAAAGTCTACTTGTTCCCTCTTTTGAGTTGAAGTTTAAATATCTAGCTGGCACATGGTTTGAGATTAGGAAACACCATAACACATGCATAATCCAAATATTTGGCTCCTCCTGTTCTCCCCCACAAGATTCGGGTCTAATTAGTACGCAACCTCTTAAGTACAAGCAGCTCCCCCAACAACTGATGCAGTCACTTTTTGCAAAGAAATGGGTCTCCCACCTTACCAAACCAACCTTGACAAAGCTTAATCCCTATTGAGTTGGGTCCCAATCAAATCATACTAGCAATCACAGTACTAATGACACAACTACGCTTAAACACCAATGACAAACAGAGCAATTCATAGGAATAAATTTTTTTGGCAAATAAAATTGGCTAAAGACCTTGCGCCCTTCTGCCTAATATCCGTCCAAGCAGATCATAGTAGAAACTCACCACAATCTTCTAGCATCCAAACTATATGATCAGATATAAGAGGCCCCCAAGCCAACTTAGAATGTAAGGCAAGCATAACATCTTGCAAATATTTTATGCATAGATAACCTTCATCAATGGACTTGCAAATATTTTCCTTCAATCTCACCCTAGAAAAATTGAGCAAAATCCCTACTAATCAATTTCAATGAAGATTTGGCAAGACTAAGCACAGAAATAATTAATGCAGAGAGAAATAGAAGATAAGGCCGCTTGAATAAGAATCAGCCTACCACCGATTGAGAGCAGTGTATTCAGGGACAATCTCTTGAGCTAAAGCAATGTTCTCCATTATGTTCCTTCCTTTCACAAAAAAACACACTGATTATTAGAAATGGTCTTAGGCAACAATAAAGTCAACCTGTTTACAAGGATTTTAGCAAAAATTTTATATCCCACCTGACACCAACTGATTAGCCTAAATTCATAGAAAGATTTAGGGTCCTGCACCTTCGGAATCAAGGATAACATTGAAGAAGAAAAAGTTTTAGGAAACTTCTTCCCTGAGAAAACTGAACAACAGCTTCCACCAGGTCATCTAACTATAATATGCCAGCAAGAGTAAAATGATGCAAAGAAAAACCACCTGGACCAGGGCTGCATTTTTAATTCAAATACTGAAGGCAAACGAATCACGTTCACATTTTCCTTATCGAGTGAGAATAGCTAGAATACAATAATGAATTGAATCATAACTTTTGACACTTCCTCATCAGATAAATGGGCAGAAAAGAAATCCACAGCAACCTTCGTAATATCCATGTCATAAATTACAAATAAATAATTTAACGACACATTGAAATATTAAAAAAAAAAAAAAAACTCAAATTTAAACTCACAAATTGAAATATCTTTTTCGCTAATCGCCTGAAGATATATATTATTAAAATAAAATTATTTTGTCATTATAGGCAAGGAATTTTTTATTTTGTTGCCAAATAACACTTTTAACAAGGAAATTATTCCCTCACCTAAAGTCATACCTTTAGCGAGAAAGTATAAATTCCATCGCCAAATAGCACTTCTGGCGAGGAAATAGTTTTCTCGCCTAAAGGCATATATAATAAAAATATAAATGAAAATAAATTTATTTTACTTTTTAAAAATATTTTTTCTTACATAAAATTAAATCTACAAACCATATTTATCAAACAAATCATAAGTAATTTTCTTTAAAACCGTAATTTAAATTTTTTATAATAAGAAATATTTTTTTTAAGAAATGTAGAATTAAAATTTTTTTACCATGGTAAAGTAATTCATTTGCAAAAGTGAACTTTTTCAAAAATAATAAATATATTGTAATTACCTGTCCATTGATTAAAATATCTGAAAAAAGATAAGTTGCCTTCTATATGTATTATTTAAAAAATAATTTATATTATAAAATAAAGATGTTATAATATTTTAATTATGTGCTTTTGCACAAGGTCTTTTATGTCATTATAAATATGTAATACATATGTGAAAATAAATACGGACAATTGAGTATTTTTAATTAATAAAAAAACAAAGTGAAGTACAAGAGATTCTTTGTGGAGTATAAATAGGCTTACAAAAGTTGAGTACTATTAGTGATGAAACTAAATTTCCTTGCCCATAATAATTCAAAAAAAAAACAAACAAAAAAAGTTGATTGACTATTAGTGAAGAAATGGATATTTCCTTGACTATTATCCCACTATTAGCAAAGAAATTTAATATCCTTGCCTATTTGACCTTATAATGAGGAAATTAGAAAATTCTCGCATTTCCCTCTCCTAAAACTATTATTAGCGAGAAAATAAGTTTTCTCACCAAAACTTTCCTCACCTATACTCCATTTTCTTGTAATGCGAGAAAGGTGTCTGGACACCTAAGGTTGTCGAGAGTCCATTTTCAATCTTTGCATTCAAAATCTCACAATATAATCTCTAATGTATAATAATCATAACAATACAACCCCAAAATGAATATGATGCATGCGAAGAGCTCAATAGCCGAGATTTATCAAGGTGCTTACGTATTTGATGAAGTATCAAATCAATCCTAATTCATGTGTGTAATTTGAAATGTCTGCCTCGATGGTGGCAATGTTTCTTGGAGGGTTTTATATGTTGATTAAAGACTAAATGCAAGTTAAAAACTAATCTTAAATGTGAGTTTGCTCAAGATATGCCATAGGGAGCTGTTGAAGGACACAATGTACATTCCATTGAGGATGAGAATGTTCTGCGAGGGAGCATGAACATGGATTCTATTGAATAGGTAAATACGCTCCAATAGGGAATTTGGAGAGGCTAAGGTAAAAATGGACATAAGTGGTCCTTATGATATGTATGCACATGCTGACACTTTAGCACTTAAGTACTTATACCGTGTGGGCTAACACTTAGGCACTTACACTATCAAGATATTCTGATTGACACTTTCGCACCTATGTTTTTGCAAGTGTGGGCTAGCACATAGACATTTACGCTATCAAGGGACAAAATGTCTTATGCCACATCCTCAGTCTGAGAGGAGTCTCGATTTAGTTTGTGTGAATCTATCTTTTGCACTTAGGTCAAGACTTGGTATCATATTCTATACCTAATATAAGGTTCACCTGGTCACTCACTTAGTGACTCGCTTATAATTTTTGATTCTCATTTGATGGGTGGGACAACCTCTGATATGCAAATGAATGCACTTAGATGATGATATAGCACACTAGACGTAATGACGGATTGTATATTAACATTCATTCCTATCAAGTATGATCGTTGTGAGATGCATGGCATATGTTGTATCTATGAGATGTAGGACGTAAGATTTCAAAGCTCAGCTAATCTTAAGTTCTTCAAAGGTTAAGTCACTCAGGTGAACCATTTGGATATGGCAAGCTTTAATTCTAATCCTAGGCTCGTGTCAACCCAAGTGAATATGTTTACACGTGTAAAGTGTTTTAGAATGTTATGACATGTAGGGGCATAGTATAGCATGGTGTAGTATGGTGATATGCCATGGTATGGCATAATATGTATGATGTATGATGTAAAATGTCATGCATTGTATAACTTATGTTGTCTCAGGTCATCTTAGTATGATGATATTGCATGATATACCCGAAGGAGGAATTGAAGTCCAAGTGATTTATGACCCAATTACCTTTTAATTGAGATAGGTTTTATTTACATAATTTCTTCCTACTTATAGTAGTAGTAAAGACTAATAATAACATTAAATGTGAAAATCAATTAAAAAAGAGAGAGAGAGAGAGAGAGAGAGAATTATACTAGTGTGGTAGTTGTAGTAAAACAACTACTCGAGAGCTCCTTGAATGCTTGTTGCTTGATGGTATAGTGATGGTGATGAAAATGATTTGACAATGCCTCTATTTATGTGCAAAAGTTTTCTAGCAAAATATATTGAAAAATTATGCATTTGCAGAAATTACAACATATACGCACTTGGGTAGACTTTTTTTTTTTTTTTTTGCAAATATAGCAGTTGTTGGATTTCCTACTCATCATATGTGTGCGAGAATTATTATGGGCATGTGTACAAAAAAGACTACAAAAGGCTATGTAGGAGAAAATGCTAGATAAGAGTGCAATACAGAACTTCTTGCATAAGAGGGTGAGGTTAGAAAACATGCCACGAGGGCACGGTATAGGTGCCCATACATTACAGTGCTTTTAAGGCCTTGTTTTGGTCCATGGTTGGGGTTTTCTAGGCACTTCTTAAGGTCCTGTTGTTAACGAGGCATGCTATAAAGAAATTAATATTCTCTTTTATTTTTCTCTAGGTAAAATAGAATTATAATAAAAGAGAATAAAAATAATTACAAAATATGGGCATTCCCCAGCCTCTTCTTATCATCAAGAAAGAGAGGATCGATAGTATCCTATACAATACAAAATAATATCTTTCATACCAACAAACAAGAAAATCTATACATTGTGTATCCCAACCTAGCCAAGACCTAGCTAGGAAGAGATGCATAAAATCAAAATAACTAGATTACTAACAAAACGGCACAGCACAGCACAACATAATCCAGTATAATAGAAAATTTAGGAATTCGTGATTTGAAGGCGAAAATTATGGAATTAGTAATTTTCAAGACATTCATTACAAGCATAGGTGCACTACTAGAAACAAGTCTATTAACGACCAGTAGCGGAACCAGAAACTTGGGTTAGCGTAGCCCCAAATCACAGGAATTTGGCATCCAATACATCACTTGCTTGAAATATAATTTAATCTAATCTCAAATTGATTTAATTAAAATTTATAATGAGAGGAGTACTAAGGTATCGAGGATTGGCATCAGAAGCAACAGGTATTCTTATCATTATTATGGATCTATACAATTGGTGCTATCGATATATACCATAATATCAATTTTTCCTTTCATGCAATTATTTACTTGGGAATACTCTTTCCTACAACTTACTAGTACCTAAGAGATATTGTCTATTAAGTTTGATGTATTGATTCAAAACTTGAGAATTTTAATTTTCAAGCAAAAACATGAAATTACTCGGGTATACAACGATGCACCAGGATTTGAATTGTCATTCCGTTCTTTTCTAGGAGTCACTAGTGCCTAAGACTTTTAGTTTCTTTTTCATGGCCAAACTAAAATTTTTCCCCATTTAGTCAATACCACACTAGCTCTACCTTATCACAATTGCATTAATTTCGTGCATCAACATATTCATTTGCCAATATATTTCATTTTATCAATAAGCATTTTTTTTGACAGGTTATTACATACCATGAAACATCGTTAGCGAAACAATCATGTAAATAATTTTCAAATTGATATGGCAGTTATGTCAATAAAACAGAACTTCAGAATTACCTATCCACTCCAATGACTCCATCCTTTTTTTCTTTTTTAATATCTGTCTTTTAGATTGATAACTAAAGAGAGCCTGTTCCTTCTTTTCAGCATTCAAATTACCAATGACTTTAAAGAAAAATTTTCTAGCTATGCATGTAAACAATTGACATGCAAGAGAAATGTTCAAAACCGCAAACACTAATTTACCTCCTGACCAAACCTATAGAGGAACACGATGTGAATTGTAGAAAGTCAGCCTTGCAAGCTGTAACTATATCCTTCATAATCATTGTCCTCAGCACTATACGAATTGAAAGTGAACTAAGAGAAAACAGAGCAAAACGGGGGATAGAAAGAAACTTAATATAATAAAATAGAAAGATAAAAAAATAAATTTCAAAAAGTGATAAGAAGCCTGTTAGAGGTACCGTAATAAGAGATTCAGCCCCTTGATTCCATAAATCACAAAGCGTAACGCAATTAATATAAAATTTTAAACATAAAATACTTAAAACAATAAAAAATATTAAAATAATATGTGAGGCATTAGACAAGAACATACTTTTAAAATCATTATCAAATCTCCACAGAAGAGGGCAAAAATATCATTTCATATCATTACCTCCAAAATCACAATAAGATAAACAAACATGAGATATGAGATGAAACCATCCCATCTTATTTCACCCCACAGTCAAACATATCCTTAGGTTTTTTGGATGATAATATTTTAGTTCTAGCCTCATCTCTCTTGATAAGTACCACAATCATCCAATAACATAGAATGATGTATCACAATTCATCTTGGAATATCCAATTCAGAGGTGACCAGTTATGCAATGGAACACCTTTGCCCTGATCTACCAAGATGGAAAATAAGGTTCTGCTCCATAGAAAAGGCATGGATATATATATATATTCCAGCTCAATTATTTAGCAACTCTTTAAGCCAACAGTACAGTTTATGCAAGCACCATAGCATGAAAATCATAATAGTCAACAACTTCATGGGACAGAACCAAAAAAAAACAGAAATAAAATTCCTCCACTTATGATTAACTTTATACAAAAACATGGTGATTTTTCTTTTCTCTGTTCAGTCATTACATAAACAAGTGTGGCATTCAAAACTAAAGATCGAAGAAGGTGAGAATCGTTTGCTGTGATGGTTCAGTAGAGCACCCCCAGAGGCTTGTGATGCCGCCTCGATCCTAGTTAATCAGTTGTCATTTCAACAGTCAAGATCTACCCTTTCCCTACCTTCTTGCATAGAAGGATTTTTTTTTTCTTTTCTTATTTTTTTTTAAGTCTTAGATAGTTTTACAATATTCGTATTATTGTTGAAGATTAGACATAGTAAATCATACCAACTTCCAGCAAAGAAGTGTGAGGTACACTAAGAGAAATATCAGGTTCTTTGCAGTTTTTGCTTAGAAAAGCATAGACAAAATCAATGGAAAATTTCTTGAATACCGAGGACGATTTCTTTGCTAGTGCATAAGAATGTCCCAGGATATAAGTAATGCCACACTCTCTGACCTTCAGTATCTGCAGAGACTCATCTTTAACAGATGTATAGAATAGCATTATGCTAATTGCCAAATTTCTTGACAAACTAGCCTATGCACAAATACAACATAAATAAAATGAACAGATTGGGTCACACAGAAAAGAGCTTGTAATAATAAAATGATATGGAAGTATGGTACAAAATGCAAGCATCATGATGATACAAGATATGATGACCCACCTGGCCCGCAGTTTCATCAAGGATCAGAATTTTGGTGGTTAACTGAAATCAGCAACAAGAGCACAATTAGCAAAACTATTTTAACTAAACAAATATTAAAATTATGCAATTCAGTGTCCAGATATGGCCAAAGTTCTTAATTTAATTCTTATTATTTTTTGCAAAGAAGAACATCAACCCAATGCATGCCATAGCAAGAACCGTGAATGACCATTTATGAACGAAGGAATAGTTCTATAATCTTCTGGCAAACCTCGGGTATAAAGGAGGTTTGCCAAATTTACCCAAATTCTTAAACCCACATAGTGGTTCCCTTGTTTGTTAATAATGAACTACAGTCGGAACGAACCAACACATTATATATCAAATCTATCCTATTGCCCTCATCCTATAGTTGTCAGCAGTAATCGAAAAAAGAAAATTATCACAAATTATCATCCTTTTTTTTTTTTATACAAAGGCAGCACCAATTAAAAATCACAACAAAACTTCCAATTTAGTAAAGCACCGCACACCCATTTTATAAAAATTACAACAATCCCACCCCAATCAAAGCACCACAAAATGAGCACCAATAAGAGTTGATTGAAGCGCCAAAAGTTAATACTCTAATCTATTATTCAATGTCATTCTCAACTTACGGCAAGAATAATGAGCACCAATTGACTTGAAAATTCACCCAAAAATAAAATTAAAACCAACCATGTCATAAAAATTAACCGATCCAAACTTGAGGATTACGAATGAACTAAAAATTTGAGTGCAAGAAAACAACAGCGAGATGTATCCGGTCAAAAATCATATAAGTAATATCAACACAAAAGTAAATCAGATCTGCGAGCTAGCAAAATGTATACAATAAACACTCTGATATGTTCTATATGAAGATTCATAGCTCCATCGAGAGAGAGAGAGAGAGAGAGAGAGAGAGGGAGAGAGAGGGAGTGCTCAAGAGCGTACTTACCAGTCACCGGCTGGCCGCTACAGTCGCTAGTCGGTGGACTGCTACTATCCTTGGCGTAGATGAGAATCGGAGAAGAGAGAGGGGGAGGCGAGGAAGGGTGACTATTGACTTGAGTATCAGAGTGAGAAAGCAAGGAAAGACAAGCGGGAATGAAAAGAAAATAGGGAACACCCAATTTATTTCTAGGTATATAGCGACCGGCATTTCAGAATCAGATATCGCTGAAAGCGATCACCATTGATCTCTTTCTGTGACCGTCCCAGGCAGTCACCCGTTTTGTGACTCCAAATCCCCTTTTTTCTGGTATTGGTGGTGAAAACAGATCTATCTCAAAAACAATACCCAGAAAAAGGATATTATAATGACAAAACGGACACCACAACACGATCCAGAAATGAGTGAGAAGCATGAACAATCATCTGGATAGGTGTAGAGAGCATTCAGAGACTTTAAGCATAGGGTGCATCCAGAAAGGAGTGAGAAGCATGAACAATCATCTGGATAGGTGTAGAGAGCATCAGAGGCTTTTTTTGTTGTTGTTGTTGTTGTTGTTCTGCTAATGAATAAGAAACATTTTATGGGAATACGGAGGAAGGAAAACAATTTGACAAAGTACGTTTAATGAAATCGT
>QLOD02000013.1:19636481-19650515 GCA_003260245.2 Sideroxylon spinosum | reverse complement strand
ACCAAACATTTTAGAATTACATGACACCGCAATAACAAGAAGAAATCAGCAAACATCTTTCATATTACAAAGCCAAGAATTCGAGATACTATCTAGCCCGTGCGTCTTCCAAGGCAATTCCTCCTAGTATGACCCTCCTCACGGCAAATACCACACCGCAGCTTTGTCGAACTTCCATTCCTATCCATCTCATTTGTTATATGAGTTGATATTGGCCTTCATTTCTTTCACTTCAACTTAGGATTAGGAATGAAAGTGGGGACACTTGGCACTTCCCAATATTTGGGATCATGTAACGGTTGGAATCGGGGAGCATACGTGCTGACATAGGTGTCAGTGCTATACTTGGAATGAATCATGGCCATCCAGTCAAAACGCCGTTCCTCACAAACCACAATGACATGCGAACAAGGGATTCGAGTGTTGGTCCATTTACCATAAGCACAGGTTTGATCTTTCAGACATATCACCTATACACGACCACCCCCATTTATACGGTGGCCCGTAGTGACCTCGTATACGCCGTCAATGTGATTAAATCGAACAATCCGGTGTCCTCGAGCACGTTCTTGATATTTACCAATCAAATCCAGTACTGCTAGGGGATATTGAACCCCTACCCCCTGCGCTGCTATGGAAACTTCACTCCGATTACAAAAGTAGGTCATAACTTTGTAAAATATAAACTGAGCACATGCTGTAATAAGTAAAGATCTGGCACCTCGCAGCACATTGTTAAAACATTATGAAATATTCGTTGTCAATTCTCCATACCTATGCCCCCCATCATGACACATTGTCCACTTTTTCACCGGGATCTCTTTGAGATAGTTTCACGCTTCAACCTTAAGATCTCTAATCATCTCCATTATTGTGTCAAACTTTCGAATCTGAGGCGTCTTTGCAGCATAAGACATCAGATTATTTATATGAGAGCCAGGATACTTTTTCTTAAAATTAGCCTGGAGATGCCTAAAAATAAATCTATGGATGGCGAAAGGAGGCGCCCAACCACAAGACGGGTTGTTGATGGCTTTGGTAATGCCAGCATGTCTATCGGTAATCAAACAAAGGCCTCGCCTGTTTGGAACTATATGTCTCCGTAAGTTAGAAAGGAACCAGGACCAACTGTCTACCGTCTCATCATCAACTACTGCAAAAGCTAGTGGGAAAGTCTGGAGGTTAGCATCAGTCCCTATAGCAATGAGTAACTTTCCCTTATACTTTCCATGCAAATGGGTCCCATCTACTGTTATGACCGGTCTACAAAAATGGAAGCCCTCAATAGATGGTTTGAATGCCCAAAACACGTACTTAAGAATGGCAGTACCCGTAGTAGGTCCAGGCTGGTAAGAGTACTCAACAACACTTCCAGGATTATATGTGTTCACGCCATGTAGAAACACTGGTAGCTTACTATATGATTCTTTCCAGTCACCGAAAATACTGACAATGGCTTTCTGTTTTGCAACCCAGGCTTTATTATACGAAATAAAGAATTGAAATTGATTTTTCACTACCAAAGCCAAAAAACCAGCTGAAACGGATGGATCTTTCTTCACCAATTCTTCTATATGCATTGCAACATAACTAGCGTCTAACTGGGCGTGATCTTGATTCATGCGAGCATGAACACAGCTATGGGGACCCTCATACTTGGTGATCTCAAACTGACCATGTCTTCTAAGTTTAGTAGCTTGCAGCCGCCAAACACAGGGCGTTTCCCCATACATCTTGCACCTAATAGCCCACCTCCTTGTATCTGATTCAACTGTCTGAAACTGAGTATTCGTTCGAACTGAATATGCCTTAAGCGCCTTGATTAACTCAGTCTTGTCCTTGAAGATAACTCCAACACGAGGCTCCTCGGTCATAGGGTCCCAATTTATACATTGAAACCTAGAAGTTGATGCTGCAGTGCTAGGCTCAGGCAATGTTGTGAACGTTTGAGATGCTGGTTGATGGAAACTAGGCTCACCCTCTTCAAACCCTTCATTCTCATTAAAGCTACCATTTGCGTCATCCACATCGTTACCATCTAGATTGACATTAGTTTCATCATCTAACCCAAAGAGTCTTCCTCTACCATCATAGCTTCCATGGTAAGGGGCACATGTGATGCGGCAACACATGTTTGCTCCTCGTACTCAAGCAGTTCTCGGACTGCCCCCATTCAGTGAAATCTGCATGCAAGCGAACATGAGCCGATTGGGGGTCAGTATTTGATGCATGTTCTCCTCATAATTAATGATAAGTGTTGTCTAAATGTTTGCATGCACTGTTACGGGTCGAGAAGAGTCAATCGACAATAGTCCATACTTTATGTATAGGTCAACGTGCATCCATTTTAATTGAGCTATGGTATCCATCATTGCTCCAACCCCATTATCATTTTTCACCCGAAATGGTCTGTAACGAGCAACACTTCCAACAATCACTGGATATCGATATGTAACATAAATCTTTACCCGAGCCTCCTCTATAGCCATTATCTTGCACAATTCACTTATTAGCTGTTCGTAACTTATCATGGTAGGAATCCGAGTACTTTCCTCATACTCACGATCATAGGATAGCTCTTCATCCATCGAAGTTACATTCCCACCCCAAAAGAAAAATACAGTCACGTTTTGTTCTGACATGATACCTTCTGTTACGTAAATAATAAAGTCAACATTAGGAAAACTAAAACCATGAAATATTAAATATTTTATTTCATAAACCATATAACATTAAAATTGTAAATCAATTTAATTACATGACATGAAAATATAATCTCTAACTGTTTTCATAAATTTTTTAAATATTTAATATTTTAAAAATTAATTTCTTGTACGTGTTTATTAAACCTGTTACATAAAAGTAAACAAAAACTTTTATTTAAAAAGTATATTTAAACTTTATTTTTTCTCTTCACAAATTTACTAAAAATAAATAATTAAATTAATAAACAATGTCAATATAAAATTTTTAATTATATATTTATATTTATTTCTATCAAATTTAACACTTTGTCAATTGATTTTTTTTTTTTTTTATACTTTGTCCATAATATCATTTACCATTTTTAACATGTTGACCATTTTTTTTACACCATATTAATATCAATTATTTTTTTCAAATACTATATTAAACTAATTTTTTTTAATATGATGTATAATAAAATTATTTTTAATATGACCGGATAGTGGATGTGCGGTGATTTATTTTGTGAAGTCTTTTTCAAGTATCAACTCCTTCAATAACAACAATTGAAAAATGGTTTCAGAAATGGGCTATGTACACAAACGCTGAGCAACAATATTATCTGACATAGTCACTTGCAATACTACAACCAAAATCAACATCCAACAACAAATCCTACCTCTACATGCAAACTACTTCGTGCTAACGAGAGTATGAAAACGGGAATAGATTTATCGGTCAGTAGAGGTGAACCCGAGGAAGAGCCGTGGAAGAAAATACCGACGAGTCACGCCGGAAAAGAAACGCGGAACTGAGAGAGAGAACCGGAGTCGTGACCGAGGGAGAGACAACTGGAAACTGAATGAGTTCTGCGCGATGTTGCGGTATTAAGGCCAAGAACCGCATAATGGTGTTGCGGTTCTTAAAGAACAACCGCGTTTCGGTTTTGCGGTTCCTATTGAGCTTAATAAACAACCGCATAATGGTACCGCAGCTTCTATTTGGAGGAACCGCAATATCATATTACGGTTTCATTAAGCGTACTTTACCAAATTGTTTTCCGTCCTCCGTATTCCCATAAAATGTTTCTTATTCATAAGCAGAACAAAAAAAAAGTCGCATTCAGATAGGCGAAAGAAGTACTTGGTTACCAAGAAGGAGCATCCTGATAAAGAATATGGTGCATCCAGATGTAAGTAAGAAGCATCTGGTTAGTGTAGGGAGCATTCAAATGTGTGCAGGAAGCATCCGAATATGAGCAAGGAGCATCCGTATAAAGCACGATTAAGTTGCATCCGAATATGAGCAAGAAGCATCCGAATAGGTGCAGCGAACGTTTGATTACACAGTAACACAAACTCCTTGTACAGTTCACTGCTCACTACCTGTCCTCGGCTTACTAACCTCCTGACATTGAGGGTAATAAGAGCAACAGAAGACATTACAACATTACAAGCAGAATCAACCAGCACATTATCGTATATAGGACTACAGAAATCAAAATTTCTCAACATCAATTTCGGTCAAGGAACAATAGTAATAAGTAGGTTAACTAAATCATATCAAGGTTTGAAGCCATAACTTGGAGCTTGAACCTTATATTAGCTTCAATTTCGCGGGTTATAGATGAAATATCAGTGTAATTTTATTCGAAAATTCTCCCATTTCTGTGTCCCCGTAATAGATGCACTAATGTTGATAATTTGAGCTTACAGATTAGGCTTTTCAATGATTTATCCTTGAAGCTGTGTAATGCCCATTCGATAATCCCTCGTCAATTATTTACCAGACAGCAAAAATTACTCCGATCTAAAATCACCTTCCACACTCTGGAAAACAAAGGGCATTGGAAGAATGAATGATCTATACCATCTATGTCAGATCTGCACAACACACATGGAGCAGGGTTTCTAATACCTATGTCCGCTAGATTGTCCATAATATTGATCCAATCCTGAATTGCTAGCCAAAGCACAAATTTCATCCTTGGAATAGCAACTTTGAATGCCAAATTAGTTCAAGGTTTTACATCACTTTTTTTCTTTTAACTTATCCCAAGCTAATCTAATAGTAAATTTCTAACTACTATCAAGAAATGAACTGCTCTGTCATGTCGGGATACATGAAGATTAGTAGATTGAGACTGGCCTCCTTCAATTCTATGAGCTCATTGGAATTTGTAGAAGGCCACGCCACCTTCATTCTATAATGATGTTACCCACCCTTGCTAACTTCCATAACCCCGAGTTATATAAGACTTTGCTATATTCTCTGCCGTATATTTCTCCAGATTTTATCCAGGATTCAAACCATAGTGAAGTTAAATACCCACTGCCTATGTGAATCTGAATCAAAGGCTTAATCTATATCCATGAATAATCCTTAGGAGTTTTGGCTATCCAAATATTCCCTGAGCGGAACAGGTTTTTCCTATCCATTCTACCCAAGGCGAATTGCTATAAGGCTGAGAGATCAGGCATAAACATCTCCCCGTTGCCACTCTATTCCATTCCTTAAGTTTGGTTACACCCAAACCAACTTCTTCAAATGGCAAAGAATCCTTCTTCCATGTTTCTTTATCATCTGATCTTTTAATCTCAACATCTTTCCAAAAAAGGACATTCAATGATCTTCAATGCTGTTATTGGTAGGATAAAGTGGTCAACTCCAGTAACTTTAAATGATGAAAATAATAGCTTTAATAAGTTGTAATTTCCCAACTTAGGAAAAAGACTTTCTTGTCCATGACTTAATTCGCATGAATATGCTCTCCACCAAAGGAGTATAATCAGCCAAGGACAACTTTGCAAAATAAAAGGAACTCCTAAGTACCTAACGGGCAGTTCATTTTTGTAAAATAAAAGTACTCTCTAGATCTCAAGCTCCTCAGAGGAAGTCAAACCAGTCACAAATATATTACTCTTCGCTGAGTTAGGCTTCAATCCTGAAAATCTTGAAAAACAATTCAAAGCATTTCGCAGAATAATTACAGATTCACTCTCACCTCTACACAATAGTATCATGTCAACCACAAAGCAAGAGTGATACAACTTAGTTTCTTCACATCTCCAGTGATAGTTGAATATAGGGTTCTGATAGTTAAATGTAGGATTCTCCACTATCTTCTTCTTTATAATGTTGGATGGACATTCACAGCAATAATGAACAAGTAAGGAGATATGAGGTCTCCTTGTCTAAGTCTTTTTGCACCCAAAAAAAAAAAAATTTTTCTTCCAAATCACCATTGATACCAATAGGAAATCGGTCTTCTATCATGCAAACTCTAACCAAGTTTATCAATTTCTGAGGGAACCCCATTAATATAGGAGTCTACAGTAGGAATCTGTAGCTCACCATTTCATAGGCCTTCATCAAGTCAATCTTTATGACAGATCTTCGTAACTTATTCTTCGTTCCATAGCCTATCATGAGATCATATGCAAGAACAATTGTTATCGCTAATCTTCCTAGCATGAATAAATGCTGACTGAGCATCATAATTAACTACAAGAAGCACAGGCTTTATCCTCTCTGCTATTATCTTAATTATACACTTATATTAGGTGTTACAGCAAGAGATGGGTTTAAAATTCTTAAGCTAAGTAGGATTAGGCACTTCTAGGAATCAATGCTATAATTGTTCCATTGGCTTGTTTTAGGAGAACACCAGACTCAAAGAAATTTACACAGCTTTCAATATGTCTTCATCAATATTCACCCAAGAGTTTTGAAAGAAGAAGGCATTGAACCCATCAGGTCTCCTTGAGCTTTTTAGGAGCCAAGTTTCCGTAAGCTCCTCAGCAGTTATAGGTATGGTCATCTCCTCTGCTTGAGCCATGTTGATAACAGGTTCCAGATAATAAGATAAGAGTTCTCTTCCAAAATTATCCCCTTCACCTCTAGCTTATGATTACATGTGGCATGACGCTCGAGGCTTAACTTAATGCACCTTTGAATGGTTAACAACCACCAGATCTTCAAACCTCTAGTTTCTTAAAGAAAACCTTTTTAGGTTGGCAATCTAGACATAAGGAAGTTTGAAACGCCTGTCAAGCAAACTATATACATAGCCACATCCTGAACGGACCTAGTAACCCCTCTAAACTAAGTAAAGTGTAAAACGAGTTATGCAGAGTATGCTCCATGAAGTGTGCATTATGTGCTTTAGGAGAGTATCAAATTTATGCTAGATAAGAAAAACAATAAATCAAACACCTTGTAGTTAGACAGCTTGCAAAACAAAATAAGTGTTGTATCCATGCATACAGTTTGTAGGATTAATTAGTATACGTATAATATAAAAAATGCAATCTAAATTTATATGTCCTACTGAGGAAGGGGTTATTTGTATTGATTTATGAAACCAGAGATTGTGTTATGAGATTGCAACTGTGAAGAGGATGAATCTTGATTGAATCCTCAAAGTAGAAGCTAGTCTCCAGTGGAGTTGCCAGCTATCGTGGCGTGCTAAAGAGGCATGAGTTGTGGACCTCAATTGTGAAGTTGTGCGGTATGATCGCTCGATTGTAAAAATTGGTATTGATTTTGAAATAAAGCCATGATACAAAGATAGAGAGTTGCCAACTGGCACTTTCAAAGTGGGTTTGTCGAGAAACCTTGGTTTTATCTTTTGATTGAAAGTTTTTTGGTTATATTTTTGAAAAATATGATAAAAGGCCCCTTTTTAGTGGCTCCTAACTGAATTGTGCAATTAGAGTTAATGGGTTTGGAGGTTCAATTATACACAAAAACCATTACTCTTGGATTCATAGGGATATCCAGAGTCCTTTTTCACTCTTTACAAACATAATCTCACAATAACGTATGGTTTATAACAATCAATACAATACAACCCCAACAATAATTGAAATGCACGTGATGAACGCAATGTTAGATGGTCGAGCCTTGTAGGCTTGCCTACCTATCTTATCAAGACTTGGGCGAACCATAGTGCAAATGTAGAGAAATATCTATCTATCTAGAAATATTTAATGTTCCCTTGGGGGTTCTATATGTTGGTTAAAGACTAAATGAAATTTAAAGACTAAACTAGCATCAAGTGTGTCGTAACCAGATCTGCCCGCCGGGGTCGATGAGGTTGGGTTGTGAGTCTTTATTGCAACATGGTGCGTTCAAGATTGCCCAAATGATAGAAATATGTTTTTTTTTTAAACAAGGCCTTGATTACACAGACTAGTGTTGGCACCCTAATTTTGCCCCCTCATTTAATACTTACATTATTTGATGCTTTTATTTGAAAGTGCTCTACTGATTAAGTTTTCTTAATTGTAGGATATGTCAAAGTGCCGTACTTCAACAAAAATAGAACAATCAGCAAAATATTGGTTATACACTTAGAGCTAGGGAGAAGCCAAGATGAAGAACCAAATCAAGGCAGAAGGCCACCAGATTGCATAAGCATGTCCAAGACAACAAGCAAAGGATCCTTCATCAACAAAGAAGCCAAAGTCCAGAATCAAGGGTTAATATGGTCTAGAAGTAAAGAATGACCTCTACCAACGCACCTGAAGACCAATATCAACCGGGATGCCTAGATCAAGCCAGAAAGGTATAAAAATACACATGAATTCTCAAGACATGTTGGAGGACTTAGAAATAGGCTTAGAATAGCCAAAAGGCTACTCTAGAGGTCATTCGAGCTCCGTTGACCTAAAATGGCTCCAACTGACATGAAGAAGCTACAGGTGCCTTAGACACAATCTGAGCATTCAAACGAAGTCAAAATGCCCTCAAATTACACAAAAATGTCTAGGGTTCGTTCCTTGAGGTAATGGCATAGCTAGATATGTCCAGCCCAAACTTAAGGAGGTCTTTCCAAACCCCTAACTCGGATGAATCATCCTAGTGGTGCTTCTAGGGGTTAAGTCGAAGGCTTGGCTGCCCCCTCTTCATTTCAATCCATTTTGGTGTAACATTTCGCAAATGAACATAACCTGACCTCAGAAACCCTAAATTGGGCCCAAATTTGACCTAATTGGTCTAAATTGCTCCAAAAAGTGCCCGGGAGGTCCTAAAAGCTCTCAATAACTATGCCAAAGATCTTAAAATTGCCCAAACCTTTACAGGTGATACTTAAACTTTCCCAAACATGGCCTGAGCCAAGGGCTTAGGCCAAACAGCCCACTTTTTTAGCCTTGAAGGCAAAAAGGTTGCCTAAAAGGCCTTTTTCAAGCTTTTTTACTAACCTTGTTATTCAAACTTGTTTGCCTATCATGTTTTGCAATTTTTTTTGCATTTGAGGTTATACAAACACTTTTGCCCACCCTTTTTAGCAAAAAAGCTACAAATCAAGTTTAGCAAGAATGTTTAGCTACCTTATTTTTCAAACTTGTTTGTCTAGCCTGTTTTGTAAACTTTTTTTTGCCTAACTTGTTATTTAAACTTGTTTGTCTACCATGTTTTGCAAATTATTTTGCCCAACTTGTTATTTAAACTTGTTTGACCACTTTATTTAACAAAATGTTTTGGTTTCTTTATCATTCAAACTTGTTTGTTTATTAGGCTATGCAAACTTGTTTGATTAACCTAATATACAAACTTTTTGGCACCAAAAAAGTCTATAAATAGGGGGCCTCCCCTCTCTTCATCCCTCACCGGCCTCTCTTCTCCTCTCTAAAGATGCCAGCCACTCCAAGGTGTTTTCAAAACATTTTGGAAGAATTACAAGCTAGAGTTTCTCTATCTAAAAAACCTGTTTCGGTATAATTTTCTCTCTTTAGAAAATTTCATTACTCTTTTAATACAATTTGTTGCATAATTAGGATAGATTATTTTTAGTTAAATAAATTCTTTGTCACTGAAAGGTATTCGGATCATAACTCAAGGCCAGCTTATACTCGACGTATGATATTGATCGGATATACCCAAGACAATTATGTAAAATTTCAAAAATCATTCATATATCAAGTCCACATCATATTAACATGCCATACCATGCCATTACATCGTTCTGTCATGCTGTCCATGTCATAGTATCATGCTAGGCCATGCTAGATATCATATTCATCATACCATGCCATCCCTATCATGTTAATCCATGTCATTATCATCCTACACCATGCTCACATATAATACTGCCATGCTACATCATATTATGTCATGCTATCATTATTCTATGCCATGTTAACATGCTCATTCATCATCACACATCATAGTATAACATGCTAGCATTTCATTTACCATGCTAACACATACTCTGATATGCCATGCATCATATTTTGACATACTGGCACGAGCCTTGACATACTAGAATACATTTAAACTTGTAAGAAGACACCCACTAGGGTTGACACAGACTTAAAAATCAAAATTTTTCAATCCAGAGCATTCACATGAATGAGCAAGGCTCTAGCAACTAAGAGTGACTTAGGATTAGTTAAGCCGTTGATTTTGAAGTCATGACTTCCCTTAAACATACTTGACATGCATCTTTGAATCGTCATCCATAATAGAATCTAAATTGTCATCACATTTAACATGCCTACATATATAATCATATCAATTACATCATTCCCATTACCGTAGGCCCCTAGGCCCATAACATAGACTAGATTACCATCATCGGGAACTGAGCTCTTGAGTTGAGCTGAGTTCCTTTCCCAAATGGTAGGCATTCACTCTTATCACCTTAGGCTCCTAGGCTCTTCACATAGGCTAGATAACCATCATTAGGAATCAAGGTCTTGATTTAAGTTGAATTCTTTTCCCAAATGGTAGATAATCACCCACATCACGTTAGGCCCCCAGGCTTTTTACACAAACTAGATCATCATCACTAGGAACTAAGCTCTCAATCTGAACTAAGATTCTTTCCTAGGTCACCGACATTCACTTATCAGTACCAGGCACATCCTTAGAGCTAGGCTCCTTCCCACAGATAGAGGTAGTGCTACGTAGACTTAATCCCTTAAGAGGGTACGTAGGTAGCTCGAGCAGGGGGCTTGAGTCCGATCACCTTGGCGTAAGGTGCTACCTTAGAACTAGGATTCTTTTCCTAGGTTCCTTTCTCCAATTAACCATTTCCCAGTTATATGTTAAGTACTAATTGTCCTTTCCCTAATAGATCAAAGGCTTCATACTAATCCTATCCATAGCACTAACCTTTTCGGTCATTCTCTCACACATTTAGCCCACTCAAGCCGATTATGAGGCTCACTATACCTAGGGCTAATCAATTTGTCATCTAAGACATTTTGATGACATTTTTATCCACTCATACATATTTGCACATCACATTTGCACTAGGCACTATCTAGGAGCCTCGTCGACCTGATCCCTTAGAAGGATACGTAGGTAGCTCGAACAGATAGCTTAAGTGTAGTCTCTACGGTCTTCATAGATCATCATCTATGCCAGGAGCTAACTTAGACTTAGTACAAGGCTCTTGCGTCGGCATACC
Source organism: Sideroxylon spinosum (assembly GCA_003260245.2). NCBI lineage: Eukaryota > Viridiplantae > Streptophyta > Magnoliopsida > Ericales > Sapotaceae > Sideroxylon > Sideroxylon spinosum. The sequence goes on along the minus strand of QLOD02000013.1, from coordinate 19,639,411 downwards.
AGTTCACATCTTATCAACATATAGTTTGGATAACTTTAGGTCTGAACTACGATTGACTTTATCCCTTCATAAGGTACGTAGGCAGCTTGGGCATATATCTCATGTTGGGTCACCACGGTCTTTATAGACCATAATCATTCTAAACTTATACACATACTCATCACTATCATATAAGCAAACGTCTCACTATATTTACACGCACGAGCTAGACTCTATCACCTCACATTTCATGCATTTATGGTATGATCATCATAAACTGGAGTATTATATTGTGAGATCATGAAAATGAAAGGAACTCTGGATATTCCTAGGTATCCAGGCGTAATGGTTTCTGTGCATAGCCAAACCTCTAATCACACAGACTAGTCAAGAGTCACTAAAAAGGGGCCATATACCACATCTTTTCAAAAACATAATTAACACATTTTTAGATCACAATCAAAACTCGGGTTTCTTGACACACCTTATTTGAAAGTGTTAGGTGGTGAATCCTAGTCTCTATAATCAAGGCCCTATTTCAAAACAAAAATATATTTTTATCATTTGGGTAATCTTGGATGCACCATGTCGCAATAAAGACTCATAAACCACGCACGAATCCAGTCATAACAACTAGGAGTCTCTACTCGATACTATCAAAATGGGTGTGTCAAGAAACCCAAGTTTTGATTGTGATTTAGCATGTTTTTTATTATGTTTTTGAAATTGTGATCAATGACCCTTTTTAATGACCCTTGACCCTTGACTAGTCTGCATAATCAGAGATAATGGGCTTGAGGGTTCGGCTATGCACGGAAACTGTTACGTCTGGATACCTAAGGATATCCAAATTTTACTATTTACAGTCATGGTCTCATAATATAATACTCCAATTTATGGTAATCATAGCATACAACCCTAAATGCATATAATACATGGAATGTGATCTGCTAAGCTTAGCTAGTGTGTGTAAGTGTAGTTTTAATGTCTGCCTATATAGCAGTGATGTAGTCCTTATGCATAAATATGAGTGTGTGTTGAGAATGAAATGTTAATTGAAAAATAGTCTATAAAGACCGAAGTAACTAAACTCAAGCTACGTGTTCGAGCTGCCTACGTGCCATATGAAAGGAGACCAAACATAGTTCAGACGTAAGGTGGTCTGAACCATATGTTGATGAGATGTGAACTAGTATGCTGATGCAAAAGCCTAAGTCTAAGTCTAAGTTAGCACCTATCACAGATGATGGTCTATGAAGATTGTGGGGACCGCACTTAAGCTATCTGCTCAAGTTGCCTACGTACCCTTCTAAGGGATCAGGTCGACGTAGCTCTAGGACAGTGCCTAGTATGGGTATGTAATGTATGATTAAGTAACTGATAGGGTAAGTGCCATGTACAGGATTAGCGTGAAGGAGCCCACTACTGATATAGGATGAGGCAAATAAAGAGTCCCAACTCCAGGTACATGTTGGAAGTAATTTTCTATGCATTTTGAGAGCCTAACTCTAAGACTAAAATGAAAATTAGCACCTGGAGGATAACAGGAAGAAAGGAGCCTTGCTCCACTGGGAAAAGACAGTTAGCATTTAACATACAACTGGGAAATGGTTAATCAGATAAATGATCTAAGCTCTAAGGTAGCGCCTTAGATTGGGGTGATCGGACTCAAGCCTTCTCCTTGAGCTACCTACGTACCCTTTTGAAGAGATCAGGTCTATGTAGCTCTGAACAAGTTCGAGGGTGGGGCTTAACTCAAAGTTAGTGCTTAATGCTTGTGATGAAGGGAATCAAGCGAGCTGCCTTGGTACATTATTAAGGGATCAGGGGTATGCAGCTCTAAATGTATGGTCTGACCTATTGTGCAAGTGTAGAGCATAGCTCTAAGTCAGCGCTTCACACTAGGATAATTGGACTCAAACCCTCTACTTGAGCTGCCTGCGTATGCTATTAATAGATTAGGTCTACGTAGCTCTACTTTTTGAATTATGGTGGGATGACCAGACTCGAGCCTAGCTCGAGTTACCTCAAGGGATCAGGTCTACATAGCTTTATACTAGATGAACTATGGGAAGGAGATTAGCTCTAAACAATGAGATAGTTGGTGCTAGCTGTGTAACTAGTGAAGGCAATTAGCTAAGAAGATAGTTAGCACTTGACGCCTAACTAAGGAAGGAAAGAGCTTGGCTCCAGACAAGAAGATAATTGGTGCTTGGCATCAAATCAGAGGAGGTTAAAAGCTTGGTTCTAGACAAGGGTATAGTTGGCACTTGGCACCTAACTAGGAAAGGAAAAGTGCTTGGCTCCAACAAGATGATAGTTGGCGCTTGGCGCCTAATTAGGGAAGGAAAAGAGCTTGACTCTAAATGAAAAGGGAACAATCAGCGCTTTGACACTTAACCAGGGGAAGAGGCTTCACTTTGATGAGGAGCTCAACTTCCAAAGATGCGCTTGGCACAGGTGAGTATCTATCGGAAGAGAAACTTAGCTTATATCATGAGCTCAGTTCCTAGGTATGATGATCAAATCTATGTGAAGGGCCTAGGAAGCTAAAGTAATGTGAGTGATGTAATTATCATGAGCAAGTGCAGGCATGTTGAGTGTGATGATGACATAGATGGAAATTAAGGATGCATGTCAACGCTTGTGTTAGTATATCTAAACATGGTGCATGGTATGTCAGAAAATGTGCTCGCGTGGTACATGATGTCCTAGCATGTCATAGTATGACGTGAGATGATGAATGAGCATGGTAACATGGTGTAGCTTGATCAAAGCATAATATAACATGACATAGCACAACAATATCTAACATGACATAGCACAACAATATGACATGTGAGCAGGGTACAGGATGATAATGATATAGTATAACATGGCAAGGAGGACATCATATGGGAAAATGATGTTTGGTATGACCTGGTATGATACTATGATGATGTGGCATGGCA
>QLOD02000013.1:19619828-19636381 GCA_003260245.2 Sideroxylon spinosum | reverse complement strand
ATGGCAGAATAATGTAATGGCATGACATTTATAAGATGTTTGAATTTTACAAAGTTGTCTCGGGTAAATTTGGTTAATATCATACATTGGGCATAATTGACTTATGATACAAATACCTTACATTAACAAAGAATTATATTTACGCAATTAAAACTACTATGTTAATTATGTAGACAAATTGAATTGAAAAGTAAAGTAAAATTTTCTAAGGAAAGAAATTATACCAAACTCGAACTCAAGAGAGAAAAACCTTGGAATTCCTCTGAAAAACCTTGGAAACTACTTCAAGTGGCCAGTTATAAGGGAGAGGAAGAAAAAGGGGGCCGGTTTAGGGTGAAGGAAATGAAAATGGGAGGCCCCCTATTTATAGGATTTTTTGGTGCCAGAAAGTTTGTATATTAGGTTAATTGAACAAGTTTGCATAACCTAATATTCAAACAAGTTTGAAATGATAATGAAACCAAAATTTTTTGCTAAATATTTTTTGTAATCTTCTTTGCTAAACAAGGTGAGCAAACAAGTTTGAATAACAAGTTAGGAAAAAAAGTTTACAAAACATACGAGGCAAAAAAGTTTGAAAATAAGGAAAGAAAACATTCTTGATAAACCTGATTTGTAATTTTTTTTGCTAAACAATGTGAGCAAAAGTGTTGTATAACCCTATATGCAAACAAGTTTGCAAAACGCGATGTGTGGACAACCTTTAATTAACAAAGAAAGCAAAAAAGTCCGCCAAACACCTATTAAGCATGGTGTCTGGCATCAAGAAGAAAGGGAAGCTGAATTGGCTAGGGCCCTTGGTTCAGGCCATGTTTTACGAAGTTCAAGTTTCATCTACAAAGGTTCAGGCCATTATAAGACCCTTGCCGTAGTTTTTCGGGAGCTTCTAGGACCTCTCAGGCACTTTTTGGAGTAAATTAAACCAATTAGGCCAAAATATGTTTAAATTTGGATTCTCTCAAATCAAATTATGTCTGTTTGTAAATTGTTACTCTGAAACAGGCTAAAGCGGAGAGGAGGGCAGCCAAACCTTTGACTAAACCCCTGGAAGCACCGCTAAGATGACTCCTCCCACCATTTTTGGGTATGAGAAATCCAAAAATGCCATCAACAGGTCTGTAAAATATTTCTAAGAATCTATAAAATGCTAAATAAAAATTAAGTCTAGGGTTTGGAGAGACTACCTAAAGTTTGAGTTAGACAGACTTGGTTATGCCATTACCTTAGGGATGAAACTTGACATTCTATTGCAATTTGAAGGCATTTCAACTTCTTTTGAGGTCTCAAATTGTGTTTGGGGTGCCAGAAGCTTCTTTTTTATTGATAGGGGACATTTTCAGTTGGTGGAGCCTAGATGACCTCTGAATGAGTGTTTCAGCTATTCTGAGCTTATCTCTATGTCCTGTGATGTGTTTTAGGAATATGTGTATCCTCTTGAAGGTTTCTGCCTTGATATGGGTGCTTCGGTCGATGTCGTCCTTTGGATGAGTTGGAAAAGGGCATTCTAAACTTCTGGACCGAATTAACCTTTGATTCTAGACTTTTGTTGATGTAGAGATCCTTCGTTTGGTGTCTGAAACATGCTTGTGTAGTTTGGTGGCCTTCTACTTTGATTTAGGTCTTCAGCTTAGCATCTCCTTAGCTCTAAGGGTAGAATCGACATTTTGTTGAATGTTTGCTTGGCACTTGGACATGTCCTACGATTAAGAAAAATTAATCAGTAGAGTACCATTCAACTAAAAGCATTAAATACTATAAATTTTAAATGAAGGGGCAAATTTAGGTTATCAATAGCTGTTCATCTTTTTCTACCTTAACTTGTCTAAGGTAGAAAACGAAAAGAAGACAACCTATTTTACCCCCTTATATGTTTAATCGAAGAAAGAAATAATTTTTGTAGTTTGGTTAGTGCTTCGTACTTGGACTGCTATGGGAGTTGCTTTATTTAAGTTTTAGGATGCCTTTATGCCTCGCACTTGTCTTTTGAAAAATTAGCTTTGCTCCTTGATTGATGGACGAGTTATCCTCTACTTTTGACTTCGTAAAACAATCTCAAAAATTGAATTAGTAAATGATTATTTACATTACATTCAATTTTGAAGGCATGATCCTCGCTCTTGGGTTTATGCTTTCTAGAGGAAGGGAGCTTGGCTTCAAGTTGGGTGATTGGTCTTCTACCTAATCAATGGATAAAGCCTAACTCTATCTAGTTTAGTAAGGTGAGGATCTTAGCTCCTAAATTGGGGATCTAATCATATGCTTGGCACTGGATCATAAGAATGAAGCTTAGCTTCTAGATTGGTTTCTAAGTTTTTGGTTGACACAGAACTTTGGAAAGGGAGCACGAACTCCTAGGTTAACTCTGAGTCTTATGATGGTGAGAACATAAATTCAAAAGGGACTTAGAGATTGACTTTTTATCTTATGGTGGACGTAAGACTATAGAAGGTGAGTTCTAACTCCGTGATTGACTCTAAATCCTATGGTAGACATAGAAATATAGAAATAGAGTACTAAACTCTAACGTTGACTCTGAATCCTATGGGGGACATAAGACTACAGAAAGAGAGTTATAACTCCGTTGTTAAGTCTGAATTCTATGGTGGATATAAGACTATAAAGGGGAGTTCTAACTCCAAGATTGACTTTGAATCTTGTGATAGACATAAGACTATAGAAAGGGAGTACTAAACTTCGAGGTTGACTCTGAATCATATGGTGGACATAAGACTATAGAAGGGGAGTTCTAACTCCAAAGTTGACTCTAAATCTTATGGTAGATGTAAAATTATAGGAAGGGAGTTCTAACTCTAAGATTGACTCTGAATCTTATGGTAGACATAAGACTACAGAACGGGAGTACTAAAGTCTAAGCTTGACTCTAAATCTTATGGTGGGCATAAGGCTATAGAAAATGAGTTTTAACTCCAAAGTTGACTTTAAATCCTATGGTAGATCTAAGATTACAGAAGAGGAATACTAAACTCTGAGTTTGACTCTGAATCCTATGATGGACATGAGATTATAGAAGGGGAGTTCTAACTCAAGGATTGACTCTGACTCTTGTGATCATGTAAACAAGACTTCAAAAGGGGAGTAGTAAACTTTAACGTTGACTCTGAATCCTATGGTGGACATAAGACTACCGAAGGGGAGTTCTAACTTGAGGATAAAGAGATTAGCTTCCATGGGGTCTAAAAAATAGGGAGCTTAGCTCCTAAGCTATGGCTCTAAGTTTTATCAAGTGAGAAGCTTGGCTCCTGAGCTAGGGCTTAAAGTTTGGTCACGTGAAGAGCTTAGCTCCAGAGCTAGAGCTTAAAGTTTGGTTGGGAGCTTGGCTCTCAAGCTATGGCTAAAGTTTGGTCAAATAGGAAGCTTGGCTTTCAAGCTAGAGCTCAAAGTTTAGTTGGGAGCTTGTCTCCTAAGCTAGGGCTCTAAGTTTGGCTGAGAGCTTAGCTCTCGAGCTAAGGCTTTAAGTTTGGTTAGGGGCTTGGCTCTGAGCTAGGGCTCAAAGTTTGGTAAGGAGCTTAGCTCCCAAGCTAAGGCTTCATCTAATCTTCTAGGTTTCATGATTAGCACTTGGTCTTAGGCATCTGAATCTTATGTTTAACACACCAATTTAGGTAACGAGTTCTATTCCTAGGTTAGAGGAATTCATAACTCTGTACTATCTTTTAGTCAAGAGCTTCATTTCTAACCCTGTTGTTTGTTTTTTGCTCTTCAGTTGATGTTGAGTCCATGCTTTATAGTCCATTTTGTGAAGGATGCTTCATTTCTTAGTTGTTAATGATCCTACTCCTTGTATCAGATGTTGTTGATAAGGGTACTAGCCTTAGGAGTTGATGTGTTCATGTTTGTGTTGTTCACTTTCATTGTGATGTTGTCAAAATCATTGTTTGGTGCCTATGAAATGTGTATTATCATATGCATGATCCTAAGGTGTTTGATTTTGAAAATGTTTTGAGTTTTGAAAATTTATTTGTGTGAGTTTTTGAAAACTAGGGAATATGCCCTTGTGTGGTCTTGATTTGTGAACAAAGTATTTGTACTGCATTAGTAAATTATGCATGATGGATGAATTTGAATGAAATAATCTGGTATGTACTAGTAAAAATAGTGCTCTAGATGTCTAGTTTGAAAATAAATGATTAAATAATTCACAATATGTATGACTTACTAGTGTGGTAGAATGACAGCTTGTGCACTTCTTTGAATTTTTTTTTTTTTTTTTTTGTGAATGAACTTACTTGTGAAGTTTTCAATGAGGTATTAACCATGTTTGCAATCTTATTAGGAGATCTAGTCATTGACTATGCTTTCTATCCCCTTAAGGGTTTTCTTTGCTTTAGGAGCTTTTGGATAATAGACCATTATCAATTGATAAGCTTTTGATTTTTTTTTTCTAGGTTTAAAAGAAAAGATTTCCCTTAGCTTATGAGAGCTCTCTAACTAAAGGACCATTGTCAACCAAGAGGACTTTGATTTTGGTTGTAATGTAGGCTTGGTTTCAGGACTTAAAGAAAAGGGGAAGGAATGTACAAGCTTAAACTCCGATTTATACTTGGGTAAAATATATCAAGGACCACCTGTAAGGTCTTCATCTTGAATGTGCATCCATTATCTTAAAATTCGTTCTTCTATCCTGGGGAGCATTTCAAGTGCCTTCGATGGTTGGATTTGAATAAAGCTAATAGCCTTAATCCAAGAGGTCTTTATTTTGGACCGTAATGGAGGCTAAAGATTAGGGTTGTAGAAACGAATGATATTTAAGGCTTAAATCATTTTTCTGGGGTTAAATAGTCCTAAGGTCATCTAATTCTCCATTCGATAAGCCACCGTACTTCATTGTTAATGATACTTGAGAGCCAGAGCTTGGTCTGGTTTCGAGGTTCTTGAGTCTTTGATGATGTTTGTATTCTATTTCGCCTTTGCTTTGGCTCTGATTTTTATTGGATTCCCTCCTTTGAACTTCAAGCTCTTTGTTTGTTGTTGATGTTTATTTATTTATTTAATTTTTGTCTCTCTTTCTTTGTGATGCCCAGCTCTGTTCTGTTCTTTGCCATTACCCCAGTGTAGGGGACGACCTTTGGGGGTTTGTTACAAAAGAATACGAACTAGCTCAAAGGACTTGCAAGAGATTATTGGCCTAGTTCTAAAAGATGACGGAAATGAATGCCTCTCATCTTCTTGAATTTGATCGCTTTGTTCAAATATACCATCTTGGGTTACTTTGACGCTTCTTCTTATGTTGAGCTTACTTGTGTCTAGATGAGATGATGACTTACGATGATGATGGATGCCCCTGACATCTAAACCATCCTTCTTGCTTACGCTGATGTGGGGAATGATCCTAGGTAAGATATAATGAAAAGAATGTATGATTTAATTTGATTGATTTTTTTTTTTTAGGCTTAAATTTCTTGACTGTGTACAATCCTAAATCTATTTAGGATAATAGATATGATGCCTCTTGTCATCTTAACTTTGGAAACTTAGTTGTTTAAGCTCTTAATATCACTAAGGGCAATAGTTGGACTCTTTTTTTTTCTTCTCTTCTTGTTTTTTCAAAATTTGAGTACCAGTTGTTATATCGAACCTGGTCTATTAGTCTATCAAGCTTGAGGATTACATTGACAACCAATTTTAGATATTTGAAAATATCCACAATGGTTTGATCTCTTGAAGATGGTGATCGAACCTATTTGGTTACCTACTTATCTCGATGGATCTAGAATCAAATCGCCTGTAGTTCTGGTGAATCGAGATTACCGGATTGAACACATGAAGTGCAGGTCATTCAATTATGTTAAAATGTTATAGTGCTTAGCAGTAATTTTAATAGACTAGTTTGTCACAAAGAATGTTTAGTGAAAAATGATTAAATGTTTTGAAATGTTTAAAAATTATATACAAAATTATGTAGTTGTATGTTCAAAATTACACATGGGTGTGATGTTTATTATTATTATTATTTTGCAAAATGAAAGGCAAAATGCCGGCTTCACATGGCTGAAGGAGATGGGTGTCAACTTACTATGATAATGAATTGACTAAGTGATATGACGTTACTCTGACTAGCGAAATAATGTGATTATAAGTTTACATTCTTTAAATGACCGGAAGGACTTTGGGTACCCTAAAGTGTTAGGGGAGTTTGAGTAAGAATGCTTTTGGCTGGAGGCATTTTCAGAATGTAAATGAAGTGCAATTAGTGTGATTGTGTTGGTTTTATTTGTGAAGTTTACGTAATTAGTGATATGTCAATTTGATTTAAAGGTCTAGTGGCTAAAATGTCTAGAGAATGGGGGTGCTTGGTTTTGTCGGTAGCTTGAAAATTGGAGTTTAATTTTGTGTTATGTTCAACATGTGTGTTAGCAAGTTATGGTTGTGGAAGATGCTAGTGTTCTGAATATGATGATGCCGAATGTGTTTGTTGTCATGTCGTTGTCTCTGAAATTTTAAATTCCTAAAAAATGAATGGAATAAAAATAATTTATTGAATAACGGGCACATTTATCATTGATATTTCAAAATTTAATATGTATAAAAAATTGAAAAAAAAATAAAATAAAACAAAATTGTTGGGCTCCTGGAGGCCCTTTAAATTGATGCTTGAAGCTTTGTTTCTTTTGTTGGAGGTTGATCCTAAAGTCTTTCTCTATTATCACTACATTTGGTGAAGGAAAATAGTCTACATTATTGTTCATTGAGCGCCTTTGACATGGTTGTAGATCATTCTTGCTCCTTCAGCGTTATTCTGATGAAGTTGTCAAGGACTTCTTCTTCATGTAAAAGCGGGGAAGAGGAAATAACTTTGGTGATCTTGGGAAGCAAGTTATGTTTTCTATCCAATGTTGCTTAGCAATCTTAGACTGTATGGCTATGATTTCTTCCAGAGGTAGTCTGTTCTCTTTCATCTAGAGAATAGTGTTGGCGTTAGTGGCCTCTATGATGTGCTCATTGTTAGGACAGGATCCCTGATGATATTTCTGTTTTTTAGGTTCAAGAGTATCATCCTCTCCTGTTGCTTGTATGGGTATCGGAGGATATACCATCTCCTCTAGTCCTTCTTTGCAGAAGCATATGGCGAAAGTGGTGAACTTTCCCTGGTACATATGCTGGTTGAGGTTTTGAGTTTCTCTTTCTATTCTTTTGTCTCTTTTTTTTCCTGGTGGTTGAGCTTCACTCGAATACCTAAGCCTCGGATTGCTCTTTTGATTTCTAGAAGCTTAGTCATGCCTTATTAATTTTTGCCTAGTCCTCTGTCGGGTCAAACCTCATTCTCTTGCAGACCCTTTTAAGCTAAGGGAATTCTGCCCATCTTCTTTTTGTACTGGGCTGGATAGCTTTCTGTATTCGTTCCTTCCACGTCATTGTCAGACATCAGCCTGTGATGAAATTGTTGATCTTTGACGTTAACTGTGAAACATAAACTGGATTGGTCTAAGGAAAATTCCCAAAAGTTAGGGTGCAGGTGGTTTCTTGTGAGGACTCGTGGGTTGAGAAAGCATATTTCTCCTATATCTTTGTTAAAGTTAGCAGGTTATAATCAGTTTTGTAGATCAATTGATAAGGGGAAAAAAGAAACTCATCATGGCTTAATTGAATTTCCCAATATGGTCAAGAAACGTCCTTCTAGGTAGCAGGATACCTTGGGCTTCAAAAGGGATCCATGGAAGGTGGATCCAAGGATTCTGGCTTTGTTTAAATCCTCTTCACGTTTAGATAGTCAGAGAGAGAAATTGACTGTGCAACATGTGGCTTATTGATTCTTATGCTGATTTTGCTGGGCCCTGAGGCATGTCAGTCCTCTGACTAATAGTTGAAAAAGTATAGCGAGATGGATGAATAGCAAGGTTGGTGAAGCCAGCATTGCAAAAGGCTAGTCTAAGTTGGCTTAAGATTGGGCGAGTAGATAGAGGATGTGTGTTCTGAACTTAGTATTTGAAGTTTAAGGAGATTTCAGTACTTTGGGAGTGGTTGGTTGATGTTTCTTTATTGACGGTGGTGATGAGGTCTAGCATTAGATGAAGGCTAGTGGATAGAACTCTGACAATCGTCCCCTCTTCTCCTATTAGGTAGGATAAGTCAAACACTTCCCTTGGTGAGCTAATGTCAGCTACAGTGTAATCTAGTAGTGGGTCTATAATGACATCTAGAGCTACCGGAGCTTGTAATGCTGTCACCTCATAACCAAAATAATTCTTTAGTGCCTCCTCAATGTTCTTGACTAGCTAAGCTAGGGGCAGCTCTATTGACGTACCCGATAAAGGTAGAGGCTTTTGTTATTGAGCTGGGAGACTATTAGGCTGGCTTGTTCCTTTTGGTGTAGTTATGATTGGCACTTAAAAAAAGATAGTGTTGAGTGTTTCGGATGAAGATGTCATTTTTCAGCTGTGGATCTAATGTTGACAGAAGAGTGTTGAGCGAAATGAGTGGTAGCGATGGTATCTGTTATGATAATGAGGGTTTATTAGAAATGATTTTAATTGAAATTTTGTTTGGTTTTATTTCTGAGGCCATCTTTATCAGCGAGGGAAAGAATGGTAATGTGATTTTAACTGAATGCAAAGAGATTGTCACTGGAATCCTTGTTTATTACCTTAGCCCATTCAAATTTTTCATTGGAAGAATTATCACAAATAATTAAATTGAATAAATTGAAATGAGTATTCACTTTATAAAATGTAGTGAATACTCTTACATTAAAGAATGAAGACGAATAAAAAATTTAAAAAAGAATATCATATCTACTATCGATATCATATCTACCATCGAGTCTTTGGATCTTTATTCTTGATCTTTGATTGTCTTGTTGGATGGACAGAACTTCCTCTTCATTTGAATGGGTGCCCGTTATTAACCCGACTGATTTTTTCTTTTTGTATATTTTATTCAAAATCTTCAGAATTTCAACAGAGTTTCAAGTTAAAACTTTGATGAATTTCTAGTATGAAATTCTGTTGAAAATCCTACCTTAAATCCGGCAGGGTTTCAGGTTGAAACTATTGTAGATTTTAGGACAAGGTTTTGACAAAACTGCATATTTGGATTTAGAGATAACATGGGATTCTATACAAAATTTAGCAGAGTTTCGTGTTGAAACTGTGACTGGGTTTGAAGATGAAATACTCTATGGAGTGTTTCTTGAGATTTCTACCTGGACTTTCGAGATTCTACCGAATCTCTAAATCAAATCCAACAAAGTTTTGGGTTGAAACTTTTGACAGTTTTGAGGTGGGTTTTGGACTGGGATATGCTTTGACTTTGACACAATGGGTAAATACAGTACAAAACTTAGACTTGAGTGACTATTTCTTTATTTTATTTGAAAGAGTGAACCCTAGGGGTTTACTATGCATAAATGAATAGTTTATTTGGGATTTGGTCCCTTAGACAATAATGGGATGGTTGTATTACTATGCAAAGACAACAACAAATTGTCTCCTCTACTTTGTATAAATGAATGTATGTTAAATGTAATCAAATGGGTTAGCACAGTCTTCTCCAGTGTTCATATAAAAATTAGATTTTGTAAGGCTCTAGCCTATGGCTTGACTATATGTGACATGAGGTTAACGGCTTGACTTAATACACCCTAGAAAGATTATCGGCTATCAGAACTTTAAACCTTCTGTTTTTCGAAAATAAAGCTTCTTATATTGGTGTCTAGCTAGGAAGAAGTTTGGTACACCTGACAAGGGGCCTATATATGTAACCACACCTCAACTAACTAGAGGGTAAATTGGGTGATACAAAATATGCTCAATGATGTGTGGAGTGTGTGATTTAGGAAAGTACGGGTTTATGACAGATAGAGAAAGTAGTAAAGCATTTTGCCCTGTTTATTCATACACCCTGCAAAACAAATTAGAGTGTACACATACACGCAGTTTGTTTGCAATTGAATGGGTCAGTATGCATAATATAAAAGAAATAGTAAGATGTATGCATCCTTGTGGAGAATGAGGTGTATGCTTTGATTAGATAAACTGGAGATTATGTGTGAGCTAGCGACTGGGAAGAGGAAAAACATGGTTAAACTATCGAAGCAGGAGTTGGATCCTCAGTGAAGTCGCCGGCTATCATGACCGGATCTGTGCATCAGGGTTGAAAAGCGCGGGTCATCTGTCTTTATTGTGACATGGTGCATTCGAGATCAACCAAATGATACAAATATGTTTTTTTTTGTTTTGTTTTGAAACAAGGTCATGATTACAGAGATTAGGCGTCACCACCTGACACTTTCAAAATAAGTGTGTTGAGAAACCTGAGTTTTGATTGTGATTTTTATTATGTTTTTGAAATTATGATAAATGACCCATTTTTGATGACTCTCGACTAGTTTGAGCAATCAGAGATAATGGGTGTGGGGGTTTAGCTACATACAGAAACCGCGCTACGCTTGGAGACCTTGGGATATCTAGAGTCCCTTTCCACTCTTTACAGTGATCTCACAATATAATACTCTGGTTTATGATAATCATAGCATATAAGCCTAAATGCATATGATACATGAAATGTAATCTACTAAGCTTAGGTAGTGTATGCAAGTGTAGTGTAAATGTCTACCTATAGGACGGTGATATAGTCCTTATGCGTGAATATGTGTGTGTTGAGAATGAAATGTTAATTGAAAAATGGTCTATAAAGGCCAAAGTGACCGAACACAAGCTATGTGCTCGAACTATCTACATACGCTTGAAGGGATCAGGTCAAACGTAGTTCAGACCTAAGGTTGTTTGAACTATATGTTGATAAGATGTGAACTAGTATGCGGATGTAAGAGCCTAGCTCTAAGTCTGAGTTAACATTTGGCGCAGATGATGGTCTATGAAGATCATGGGGACCACACTCAAGCTATCTACTTAAGCTGCCTACATACCTTTCTAAGGGATCATGTCAACATAGCTCTAGGACAATGCCTAGTATGGGTATGATGACGTATGAGTAAGTGACCGATAGAGTCAGTGCTGTATATAGGATTAGTGTGACAAAGCCTCACTACTGATATAGGATGAGGGAAAGAAAAAGTTTTAGCCCTAGATACGTGTTGAAAGTAAATGTCTTTGTATTTTGAGAGCTTAGCTCTAAGACTAAAATGAAAGTTAACGCCAAAAGCATAACTGGAGGAAAGGAGCCTTGCTTCGCTAGGAAAAGACAGTTAGCATTAGGTGCATAACTGGGAAACGGTTAACTAGAGAAAATATCCTAATTCTAAGGTAATGTCCTGTACTAGGGTGACAAGACACAAGCCCGGGTGACAAGACACAAGCCCTCTGCTCGAGCTGCCTACGTACCCTTTTGAAGGAATCAGGTCTATGTAGCTCTGAACAGGTTTGGAATTGGAGCTTAAGTCTAAGTCAGTACTTAACGCTTGTGATGACCAGTTTTAGCTTTCTGCTCAAGTTGCCTACGTGCCTTATTAACAGATCTGAACCTATGGGTTGAACTATTGTGCAAGTGTAGAGCCTAACTCTAAGTCAGTGCTTCACGCTGGGATAACTAGACTCAAGCCATCTACTCAAGCTGCGTACGTATCCTATTAAGGGATCAGGTTTATGTAGCTCTACATTCTAAACTATGATTGAATGATCGGACTCAAGCCTAGCTTGAGCTGCTTACGTACTCTTTTGAAGGGATCAAGTCTACGTAGCTTTACACTTGATGAACTATAGAAGAGAGCTTAGCTCCAGACAAGGAGATAATTGGTGCTTGTCGTTTAATTAGAAAAGGAAATGAGCTAAAGCTCCAACCAAGGAGATAATTTATGTTAGGCACCAAACTAGAGGAGCAAAGGAGCATAGCTCTAGACAATAGGATAGTTGGTGCTTGGCATCTAACTAGAGAAGGAAATGAGCTTGGATCCAGACAAGCAGATAGTTGCTGCTTAGTGCCTAACTAAAGAAGAAAAAGAACTTGGATCTAGATGAAAAGGGAACAATCAACGCTTTAACATTTAACTGGAGGAATGGGATTCACTTTGATGAGAAGCTTAACTTCCAATGATGCACTTGGCATAGGTGAGTGAGTATCTGTCGGAAGAGGAACTTAGCTCAAATCAAGAGCTCAATTCCTGGGGATGATGATCAAATATATGTGAAAGGCCTAAGAGCCTAAGGTGATGTGATTGATACAATTATCATGATCAGGTGCAGGCATGCTGAGTATGATGATAACATGGATGGCAATTAAGGATGCATGTCAAGCCTTTTGCTAGTATATCTAAATGTGGTGCATGGTGTGTCAGAGCATGCGCTAGCACGGTAAATGATGTCCTAGCATGTTATACTACGAAGTGAGATGATGAATGAGCATAGTAACATAGTATAGCATGATCAGAGCATTATATAACATGGCATAGCATAGCAGTAAGACATGTGAGCAGGGTATAGGATAATAATGATATAGTATAACATGGAAATGATGACAAGGCTTGCAAAAAAGATGTTTAGTATAACCTAGCATGATACCATGATGATATGGCATGGCATGATAGACAAAGTATTATGACATGGGTGGCATGGCAGAATAATGCAATGGCATAATATGGCATGGTAGTATAATATGGACATGTCATTTGTATGATGTTTGAATTTTACAAAATTGTCTCGGGTAAATTAGGTCAATATCATAAATCGGGCATAACCCAGTCTTGACTTATGATCCAAACACCTTTCATTGACAAAGAATTATATTTACACAATTAAAACTACTCTATTCTAATTATGCAAACAAATTGAACTGAAAAGTAAAATAAAATTTTCTAAGGAAATGAAATTATACCAAACTCGAACTCCAGAGTGGGAAAGCTTTGAATTCCTCCGAAAAACCTTGGAAACTACTTCAAGTAGCCAGCTACAAGAGAGAGGAAGAGAAGGTGAGGCCCCTATTTATAGGATAGTTTGGTGCCAAAAAGTTTGTATATTTGCTTAATCAAACAAGTTTGCATAACCTAATACTCAAATAAGTTTAGATGATAATGAGACTAAAAAATTTTACTAAACATGTTTTGTAATCTTCTTTGCTAAACAAGGTGGGCAACCAAGTTTGAATAACAAGTTAGCCAAATAAGTTTGCAAAACAAGGTAGGCAAACAAGTTTGAATAACAAGTTAGATAATAAAGTTTACAAAACATACGAGGCAAACATGTTTAAAAAATAAGAAAGCCAAACATTCTTACTAAACCTGATTTGTAAGCTTTTTTGCTAAATAAGGTGAGTAAAAGTGTTTGTATAACCTTATATGCGAACAAGTTTGCAAAACGCGATCTACAAATAACCCTGAAATAACAAAGGAAGCGAAAAATTTTACCAAACACCTATTAGGCAAGATGTTTAGAGACAAGAAGAAAGAGAAGCCGAATTGGCCCGGGCCTCTAGCTCGAGCTATGTTTTGTGAAGTTCGAGTTTTACCCGCAAAGGTTTAGGCCATTCTAAGACCCTTAGCATAGTTTTTGAAAGCTTCTGGGTCCTCTCAAGCACTTTTAGAGTGAATTAAACTAATTAGGTCAAACTTGGGTTCAATTTAGATTCTCCGGGATCAAGTTATGTCTATTTGAAAATTGTTGCTCCGAAACAAACTGAAACATAGAGGAGGGCAGACAAACCTTTGACTAGACCCCTGGAGGCACTGCTAAGATGACTCCTCTTACCATTTCTAGGTATGAGGAGTCTAAAAATTCCATCGGTGGGTCTCCAGGACATTTCTAAGAATCTATAAAATGCTAAATAAAAATTGAGTTAGGGGTTTGAAGGGACCTCCTAAAGTTTGAGTTGGACAAACTTGGCTATGCCATTACCTTGAGGGATGAAACTTTAAGATTCTTATTCCATTTGAAGGTATTTTGACTTCTTCTGAAGTCTCAAATTATGTCTGGGTGACCAGTAGCAATAGAAGACATTTTGAGTCGGTAGAGCCCGGATGACCTCTAGAGGGGTGTTTTGGCTGTTTTGCGCTTACCTCTATGTCCAGTGATGTGTTTTGGAAATACGTGTATCCTCTTGAAGGTTTCTGACTTCATCTGGGTAATCCAAGCAATGTCATCCTTTGGATGAGTTGGAAAAGGCTATTCTGAACTTTTGAACCAAATTGACCTTTGATCCTAGACTTTGGCACTTCTGTTGGCATAGAGATCCTTCGTTTAATGTCTGGAACATGCTTGTACTGTCTAGTGACCTTCTGCTTTGATCTAGGTCCTTAGCTTGGCTTTGTCGTAGCTTTAGGGGTAGAACCAGCATTTTATTGAATGTTTGCTTGGTACTTGGACATATCCTGCAACTAAGAAACTTAATCAGTAGAGCACCATTTAATAAAAAGCATTACATACTATAAATTTTAAATGAAGGGGGCAAAATTGGGGTGTCAACAAAGTGGAATAAGATGCTCTGTAAAAGATAAGTTGTACTAGGAATGAAGTTTTGGCTAAACACCATATCTAAGAGGTCAATTAGTTATTTGGACTAAAATGATCCATGTAAATGTATGAATGAATTTGTGACCTGAGGGGCCTTGTGATCGGCCTAAAGCATTCTGCTCAAACTACTCTGTACCACGTGAATAGATCAAGTTCACATAGTATAAACCCAAAGTGGTCCAAACTATATGAATGTGGGTGATTTTTTAATAAGGATTGGTATGTGTATATACAATACCATATTACCGTAAATGATGACCTGGTGGCTTCATTCATTATGACCAACTCTGGCGAGCTATATATATACCGGTGTAAATGTTGGCAACTAGTAGAGTCAATGCCTTGCACTAGACTCATGTGTGAGAGCCTTACTCATGCATCTAATATATGAGTTTAGTGCCTTGTACTTGACTCAATATTGGTAACTTAACTCTGGGTTAGATGTAGGAGCCTAGCTCCTGGATTAGTATGTGTGTTAGTGCTTAGCACATAACTAGACATAGAAGCCTTGCTCCGGGTCTGGTATGGATGTTTAGCACCTCATGTGTGACTATGTAGAGGATCATTACTCTGAATTGGGTAAATGGGTTGATGTTTTACACCTATATAGCACCTCCATTTCGACAAAAGTCAACACATAGAACACTAGCTTAGTCAATCCTAACTCATTCCTAGTCACTAGAGGGTTACTTGCTTAGGTGAATACTCTTATTGATAAGGGCCCGTTTGGTAAAACTATTAGTGTTCAATTTTTGTGTTCAATTTTTATATTCAGTTTTTAGTTTTTATGTTCAATTTTTAATTTTTAATTTTCATTTTCATAGTTAAAAAAAAAAAAAACAAAAACTTGAAAACATATTTGACAACAATATTTGTTAGTTGGTAATTACAGTTGTTTATTAAACAAATTCAATAAATTTAATCATATTAACAATATTAATTACTAAAAATAATTTAATCCAATAAAAATAAAATATATCAAACATAATTTATTTTATTTTTTTTTAAAAAACATTTAAGAAAATATATTTTATGTTAATTTAATTAATTAATCAATTAACTTAAATTAATTTGATTTAATTAATTAATTATATTAATTAAATTTAATTATTTTAATTATATTATTTTTCAACATAAGTTAATTCAAAAAAATAAAATATATTCAATAAAATTTACTTATATTACTTATTAAAAATAATTTATGTTCATTTATTTTTATGTTAACTTAAATAATTAATTTAAATTAAATAATTAATTTAAAATGTACTAATTTTAATTATTTTTATTAGAAATTATTTAATTCAATAACAATAAAATGTATTAAATATAATTTATTATATTATTTATTAAAAATTATTTAATGAAATATATTTATATTAATTTAAATAATTAAATTTACTTGTAATTAATATTATTTAGTGAATTATTATATTTAATTTATAATTTAATATATTAAATTAATTATTATAAAATTAATTATAAATTAAATTGTATTTTAAATTTTTTTATAAATAAAAATAATATATTATTAATTTAATATATTAATGTATTATATATGTTAATTAAATATTTTTATTATTATTTAATTTTATATATTAATTAAATATTTTTATATTAGATAATAATATATTTGACGGTGACCGGGGATGAGTAAAGGATAGTGGCAGCGGTGGGAGACGGTGGCCGGATGTTGGTAGTGATTAAAGAGCGATGATGATTGATGGTTTTAACTGATAGTTGTATAAAAAAATGAAAACTTGAGAAAATACATTTTTTATGTTTGCATAATTTTTTAAAATTTTGAAAATAGTTTTCATTTTTTTGAAAACTGAAAACTGGAAATCAATTTTTCAAACAAGTTTTTGTGTTCCGTTTTAAAAAAAAAAAAAAAGGGAAAACCAAACTGAAAACAAAATGGTTACCAAACAGGGCCTAAGCATTTGATTTCTAGGCTTATATCTACCCAAATGGGTACATTTTTATATATTTTTTGGTGTTCTAACATGTTTGACTATATCTAAACATGAAACATGGCATAGTATGGCATATTATAGCATGGTATATGTTAGGGACAAAATTGTAAAGTTGGCAAATCCATAGTCAAAACAGAGTTCTGTAATGTTTAGACTTAGTGTA